>CAKNXH010000219.1:220828-313621 GCA_932178445.1 Andricus quercusramuli
TGCAGTATCAAATAAAACTCGAAAAAATTTATTTAAAATTTTTTTTTGGATGGTGGTCATCACTTGTATTCTTTTGGAGAGTGAAAGTTTCGGAATTGTTTACTCGAAAACGATGGATTGTAAACGAAAATTTTACCGAAGAAAAAGTTATTAGAATTGATCAGAGAATACACTGGAATTTTTTCAGAATTTTTTGGAGACTTTTTCAATTTTTCAAAATTTTCCGATTTTGAAAAATTCAAAAATTCTTTAAAAAATTCTGAAAAAATTCCAGTAAATTCTTCGATCAATTCTAAGAACTTTTTGCAGTAAAATTTTTGTCTAAAGTCCACCATTGTCGAGTAAAAAATTCCGTAAGATTTTAACGATTTTTCCGCGTTCCAGCCGCCATTTTGTGTGCTTTCACTTATTTTTTCAAAATTTAAACCATGAAATTTTCAAGCTTACGTCTCGAAGACACGATTTCTGTACTTCAAACGTTAAATTTTAAATTTTATGAAAGTGAAAGATTGACATAAACAAAATTTTTTTTTTAAACTATGTTTTTTTTGAAAAAATTATATACAGTTTTTGACAGTTAAATTTTTCAAAAAATCTAATCACAAATTCTGAAAGCTTATTAAAGTTGACGTCGGAAACGCTTATTTTCATATTTTCCACAATTCATTTTCATAGAAAATACAAGCGTTGAAATCCGTTGTGAAACTTTGTCCGATTGGGACTTAATGGGTTAACTTAAAATTTGAATTAAAGGGAAGAAACAATTGTCTAATTTATGGAAAGTAAATAAAATAAATTTTAAATTTTTTAATAAATGAATGAAAATTTATGGAGTCAAGGCTCGAACGTCAAGGTTTAAAGCCAAAAGTAACATATATCAAGGGTGAACGATGTGTATTCATTTAATAATGAACTATGGGCATCAGACCTAAAACATTTCTCCGAAGATTCAACCATGGCTTTTTCACATGATCAAACTACAGGAGGAGGTGTCACGTTTCGTTAGCATAATTGATCTTGACCTAAGCACTAGTAAATTATAAGTAAAAATTGACCAAATTTTTTATACTATTCTTTCCTGTTTATTTTCTCAATTCTTTATTATATCTTCGTCCATACCCTTAATAATTTTTTTATTCGTACAGAAGGAGTAAAACAAATTTTTTATATTTTTCATGTTCTCACAATGACTTAATCCTGGAATTAGTTCCCTTAAAAAACTACTTTAAACACAACTTTTCTTATACTTTCGAGGAACCATAAAAAATTGAACATGCGACACGAATTGAACTACAGGCAAACACACACCCAACTTTCGTTCTCCTCGAGATGCGCTTGTTCCGATTTTTTATTCTTATAGAGGAACCTTAACGAGGTACAACTAACGATCTGGTGAACCAAACCCGTTATTTTGTCGATTCATACGAAAACGGTAGAATTCCTTAATTAAGGGTCGTTCCACTCAACTCTTGAAATCCGAATGAAATAAGTGATGAAATGTCAAAAAATTTGTTGCTAATTTACTATATTCTGAAAAGTGAATAACTTTTGATTGACAGTTGCAATTTCAGGGAAAGAAATTTAGGGAATAAATAATTGTGCTCGAAAAAAAGGTTTCAAAAATTTCTTGTTTGTAGAGTTTTTAAATTTTATTGAGTTTCAATTTTCTTCTACATACCTGGAGGTCAAAAAAGTCTCCTCAATTTTTTTTCAGATTTTAATCTATCATTTTCTAATAGATAATTCCTATTTAATTTACCATTTTTGTCGGAATTTTTTTAAATACGTTTGCAAATAGGAGGAGAATTATTTGAGGTACATGACAACTTTTTAGTGACAAAGATACATTAGAAAAAAATCCCCAAGACCCAAGAATCGAAATTGGCAATACAGCGAATTTTTAAAATTCTGATTTTGTGAACTTATCTTCATAACTTGTAGTTAAACATTTTTGTGAGCATGTGTGGATTTTTAAAACACAGAAATACACTAGGAAAAAATCCCCTAGACCCAGGAATTGAAATTAGCAATAGAGCGAATTTTAAAAATTTTGAATTTGGTATTTGATGAACTTATCTTTATAACATGTAGTTTAAACATTTTGGTGAGCATGTGTGAGTTTTTAAACATATAAATACACAACAACGAAAAATCTACAAGACCCAGGAATCGAAATTGGCAATACAGCAAATTTAGAAAAATTTTATTTGGTATTTTATGAACTCATCTTTATAGCTTGTAATTTAAACATTTTTGTGAGCATGTGTGGGTTTTGAACCATAGAAATACACTCGAAAAAAAATCGACAAGTCCTAGGAATCGAAAATGGAATGACAGCGAATTTCAATAAAATTTGTTGATCTTGCCGAATTTTTTCGTGGTATATTTCTAGGCTCAAAAATTCTACACAAGCTCGAAAAATTTTATACTTATAAATAAATAAAATCATTCTGTTGACTACAAAATTCCGAAATAAGAAAATTTGCGGTCATTGAATTTCTATTCCTGGGTCTTCTAGATTTTTTTAGTGTATTTCTATGTTTAAAAACGCATATATGCCCAGAAAAATGTTTAAAGTACAAGTTATAAAGATAAGTTCATAAAATACAATAATGAAATTTTTTAAAATTCGCTCTATTGTCAATTTCGATTCCTGGGTCTTGTGGATTCTTTTTCTATTGTGTTTCTATGTTTAAAAACCACACATGCTCACAAAAATGTTTAACTACAAGATATGAAGATAAGTTCATAAAATACCAAAATAAAATATTTTTAAATTTGCTGTATTGCTAATTTCGATTTCTGGCTCTTGTAGATTTTTGTTATAGTGTATTTCTACGTTTGATAACCCTACACATGCTCACAAAAATGTTTAACTAAAAGTTATGAAGATAAGTTCACAAAATACTAGAATCAAGCCAATTTGGGTTCGTGGGTCTTGGGATTTTTTTTTCTAATGCAATTTTGTCACTAAAAAGTTTTCGTGCACCTCAAATAATTCTCCTCCTATTTGTAAACGTGTTAGCTAATATTTCCGAAAACAATGGTAAATTAAATAGGAATTATCTCTCAGAAAATTATAGATTAAAAACCGAAAAAAATTTTAGAAGACTTTTTTGACCTCCAGGTATGAAGAAAAAAATTGAAACTCAATATAATTGAAAAACTCTACAAACAAGAAATTTTCGAAATCTTTTTTTCGAGTGCGAGTAACCAAGCTGCATGTCGATCGATTCCAAATTAATTATACTTTTTCAGGAACCCAATACGCTACTTTTCCGCGTTGTAGCGATTTTGAATTCCAAAAGTATTTATTTTCTCAAGTTGTGAAACAATGACTCTCTAACTCTGCTGGGATTCGCACCCAGGTCACCAGTTGGACGTCCTCGTACGCTTGTCGACTAAGCTACCGAGACTACGAGATTAATTTTTCCCAATCTTCTGCAAGCGAATTGCGACGTGATTCTTAGCCTTGTAAGATTCAAATTTTGACATTTTAACACATCCAAAGAAATTAGAATCTCAAAAGTCCAAGAATTACGTCAGAATCCGCTCGTAGGAGCTGATTAATGTTTGGACCTAGTGATCTGATTCATAGTCTCAGAAATAGAACCCAGGAGACTTATTTTTCCAGAAGATGGTCCCCACTTGTACTCTCAGCTTAAATGAAGATGGATCCTGTAAGAACTGAACCCATAAGTCTCGCCTTGGTAGGTTACAGGGGTCAAGCGAGTTAAATGGCGGTTACCTAGTCTTTCATGTAATTTAGTGGAAATATATTACGGGGCCGTGGAAGTATGCTGCATATTCAGGTGTAACTTCGCGTGCATGTAGGGAACCTTTCTGATCGCGTGGCGATCTTCCATCGTGCGAAACATGAACAGGAGAAAACGATCAGTGTGACGATCAACTTGCCCGGATTATTTATTGCAATGTTTCCTACGATGGTGATTTAAAAGTTTACTGAAATTCTTGGTAGTCATTTTAGTTGAGTCACGAATGAGGTTTTCGACACTTCTTCACCATTCCATACTTGAAGGGTATTTAAATTTATTTTATGTGTGTATCCCTTTTACGGATTTTAAGAGACTTCCAGAAACGTTACAAAAAAATTACATAGAGCCTCTTCTCTGAAATTACATAGAAAATTTCCATTGGTGCCCGGCTCAGGGATCGAACCCCGGAACCTCCTTCTTGCAAGCCCAGCGCACTGACACTCTGAGCTGCCGAGGCTCTAAATTAATAATTATTGAAAATTCAAGAAAACATTTACTCTCGCGTTATAGTTCGGTAGAATTTTTGCGTGCACGAGAATTTGTTTTTTTTTATAACCAGAAAATTTGCAACATTATTCTTATTAATGTTCTCTATAACTTATTTTATGAATATTTTTATAAATTTCAGCGATGGTAAGGTTAATTAGGAATAGAGTATCAAGCTTTAATTAACATCTCATAAATAATGATTATCATCATTGCAATTAATAACTCTGACATTGAGGTTGCTTCTAATTGTAAACTAGACATTTATTGACTTGGGAAAAGTCTACATAAGATTTAAGGCGGGTATCTTCATGGGTAAAGTAGCTCGGCACGACTTACCTTTCGCTTGATATTAGAGATTTGCATTTGAAACAAATAATAGGCACCTAACCCACCCGGATTCATTTTTCTTTTACTTTTTTTAAAGAGCGTTAGGTCAATTTGGCTAAAAAGTAATTGCAGTAGATCATGCAATATTCACTTTCTGACAATATTGCTTTCAGCATTTCTATACTAGAAGGGATTCATGTTTTAGTGAATTATTGTCAAACAAAAAGTTTAATTTTACACTGAGCCAGTCAAATTTTCAACAAGACACATCAAGTTTTAATTTGAAAAATCAATTTTGAGTTGAAAAAAAATATTTTCTCCACCCTCGACGTCATTTTTCAGTCCCTAGGGACTAGAAAAAGGAGATTTCAATAAAATAGTTTAATTTTGAACCGAAGAGGTGAGTTTTCAACTGAGGGGAATATTTTTTACCAAAAAAGACGAATTTTCAACAATTTGTACGAATTTCTGAACAAATAGTTGAGTTTTCAACTCAAAAAGCTAATTTTTGAACCAAAAATGAAATTATTATTGAATTTTTGTATAAAAAAATTTATTTAAAAAACGAATTTTCAACAATATGGTTGACTTTTTACCACGAAGACGAATCTGAAAAAAAATTTTCAGCAAAAAGTTTAATATTTGATGTTTGTAAAAATGTTTCGATTTTCAATAGAAACATTTAAATAAAAATAAAGAATACCAATTTCAAAGGAACTGGTAGAATCCATAACAGAAAACAAAATTTTTAATCAAAAAAAGGAAGTTTCAAAAAAAGAGTTGAATTTTCGAACGAGAGAGATTTCTTAGTCAATAAAGAAACAAGATTTTATCTGAAATGTCAATTTCCAAGCCGCGGGACAAACCGAAAAGACGAACTTCTCATAAACCATTCAAGTTTTCAATTACTTCAATGTATGTTCAAATAGCTGAACATTCAACTAAAAAGATAAATTTTGAATCAAAAATAGAATAATTAAATTTTCAGTTGAAAAAATTAATTTTCATTTAGAAACAATTGACTTTAACATGAGAAGACAAATTTTCAACAAAATAGTTGCATTTGTAATTAGAATGATGAATTGTCAATCAAAAAAAAATAATTTTCAAGAAAGTAGTTCTACTTTCATCTACATAGTTGAATTGTCGACCAAAGAAGATAACTTATCAAAGAAAAATATAAGAGTTGATATTTCAAAAAAGAATATGTTCTTAATTTAAAAATAAAAATAGTTAAATTCACCAAAAGATGAAAAAGACCAATAATTTTCTACGAAACAGTTGCATTTTTAACAGAAAAAGACAATTTTTCACCAATTAGTTGAATTTTTCCACCAAAATAGTTAAATTTTCAACCAGAACAATACAAGTTTCCAGCAAAGAAGCATGTCTTTGAAAACAAATTTTTAAATTTCTTATCAAAATAATAATATTAACTTTCACTACAGTTTGTATCAAATGTTGAAAAATTCTGAAATTTTCTGACTTTTTCTGATCAATTTCAAATTCCCTGATCTATTCTGACTTTTTGGAATTCCCTGACTTGTAGCAATCTGTTTTTTTACAAGTTTTCAAATTTAAATACGCTTTATTAACTATTGGGCCTAATTTCAGTTTTAAAATAGTATAAAAACTTCTGATGGTTTTTAGCCAAGGTTGTATCTACGTAAATAAAATCTAACCACAATTATCTTGTTTTGAACGATACGAACATTAAAAGCAATTCAACTAATCTTCAGATTGACATTAAAAAATAGCAGAGGTTCTAATTATTATTATCTGTTTTTGAGAAAGTGAGCTAAAAAAAATGGAAACCCTAGTTTCTTCTGTGCTTTCCTATGTATGTTGAAGTAAAGACAATAAAATAACTACAAGGCTGAAGAAAAAGGAAAAATCGCAAGAATTTATTTTCTTTCCCAGAAGAATTTCCTTAATCTAAAGGTAATTCCTTGGTGTATTCTTCAACGCGAAATTGATCCATAAAATACTTAATTGAAGATAATGAGGAATCCGGTGGAAAAAACAGATGTTACATTCGATCAGCAATCTATAGGAGTGCTTTCCCACATTCTTTAAAAATACCTTCCTTCTTTAGAATTACACTAATGCAGTCTGGAGAGAAACCCCGAAGATTGAAATTACCCTTTTAATTTTTTTATCTCATTTCAAGGGCGTTTCCCGGCACTGTCCGTTAACTAGGATCGAGAATAAATTCCCTTTCGTTGGTTCGTGAAGAGATCGTAGGATCCCGTGTACCTGTATTCTAATGACTTACTTCTCGCGATGAGGTAACGAGGTCAGCACGCGCCTTGAACAGGTGTTTATTCGAACGCAGTGGAAATCGTTGAGAAAAAACGCTCGCCGACAGAAAGTCTCATTCTCTCTTCTTCCGTTTGTCTGGCAAGTTTGTTCTTTCTCTTCAATCATTCTCACCATTTCTATCTTTCAATCTTGCCTGTCCTTCTCACACCTTTTATTTTTTTCACCTTTCTACCAATTTTCCCATCTTAATTTCTTTTTTCCTCTCCTTATTTTTCCCCTCTTCATTTTCACCCCCTCTTCATTTTTCGTCCCACTTGATTTCTTTTTCTTCACCTAAATCAAGACATTAATATTGCCGTCTAAATAAAAAGATATACTACTGTCGGAAATTATCTACACGGCTAGCGCGAGCAGTAATAAAAATTGCTGCTGACTTTGAAACGTGATTCCTCGTTTAAAATAGAAGCGGGTAACTTTTTTTAAAGAGGGATTGGAGATCGTGTGAAATTTAACATCTGATGACCCTTAATAAAACACATTTTCGATTTTTTGAAAAGAATATATCACGTGAGAAGTTTAAAAAAAAATTAAGCATCTCTCGAATTTTGTACCTAGATTTCAACTCATGGCATGACCTAGAAAAGTTGCAGCAAAAATCCGAAATTGATATAAAACAGTTTTTAAAGTTTCATCTTCAATACAAGCTCATATAGCTTCAAAAATATTTACGGATTTCCGAGATATAATTAAAAATGTCCAAGCATCCATGGAAATTTTCAAAGTTTTGATTTTCAAATCTTACTTTTAATTCAAGTTGATGAAAGCTTAGGAATCTTTACGGCTTTCCAAGATATGATAACAAATTTTCAAGCGTGTCTGCGTCGAGTTTCAGTCGGCGTAACCGCCGGGAATGGCCCACCTTGGACATTTTTAGTCTCAGGAGTCCATGGAGATTTTGAACGTTGTATCAGCTTGAGCTAAAGTTAAGACTTGAAAGAATTTCTGGTGAAAATTTTTCATTTTTGCAATAACTTTCCCAGTTCATGCCACGAGACAAAGTCAAGGTACCAAAATCGTTAAATTCTAGGTTTTTTTTTTAAAAGTTCTCAAGTGGTATGTTTTCAAGAAATCAAAAATATCTCTATCATAGCTCCCTATATGTAAGATTTCATAAGCTTTTGAACTGTTTTTTGAATATCATCCTTGCTTCTTTTTTGTATGGGTTATAACGTTTCGAAGTCAACAGTGATTTTTTGTGCCGCAGATAATTTCCGACGGTCGTGCACTTTTTTCAAAAGTCATATTTCTTGGTCAAAAATTCAACTACTTAGTGCAAAGTTGAACTTATTTATTATTAATTCATTTTTCGCTTGAGGATTCATCCTTTTAGTTGTAAATTCAACTATTTCGTTGAAAATTAGTTTATTTTTTGATTGAAGATTTATTATTTTTAACTGAAAATTTAAATATTCCATTTTTGGTTGTAAAATGATATCTCTTAGTACAAAAAGATGAACTATTTGGTTGTTAAATCATCTTTTTCAGTTGAAAATTGTCCTATTTCTTTGAAAATTAACGTAATTTATTGCAAATTCGTCTTCTTCTGTAGAAAATTGATCTTCTTAGTTCAAAATTAATCTTTTTCGTTGAAAATTCAACTATGTAGTTGAATAATTATGATGTTACTTTTTCTGTCTAGCGGTCGTTTCAATATTTTTATTAAATATTGATTTTTATTTGTGAAAATTATTACGTATTACGTATTGCCCTGGTGAAGAACCTTAGCATCTTAATTTTATGTAGTTCAATGTTGAACTTTTTAAATTCTTCTTAAGATTCATAATTTTGGTTCAGAATTCATCTCCTTGGCTGAAGCATTTTTTCATAACATCGTATTTTTTTATTAAATTCAACTATTCTTTAATCAAATTAATATCTTTCTTTGTTAAAAATTCATGTATTTTGTTGCGAACTCGCCTTTTTGATACAAAATTTTTTTTTATTGAAAATTCATCCTTTTCCGTTAAAAATGTAACTGTTTGGTTGAGGATTCAAGTATTTTGCCGAAAATTCGTATTTTTTTGGTTTAATGAGAATGTTCTTGATTACAAATTGAAATATTCTTCAGTATAAATATCCAGCTTTTGAAAGTTTCCTTGAGAATTTATGTTTTCGGTTTAAAAATCCAACTGTTTTTTGAAAATTTCTCTTTTTGGATTGAGAGTTGACAATTTAGTTAAGGAATAAACTTTTTGTAGAAAATTCATATTTTCTGGTTGAAAATTCAATTGTATAGTAGAAAATGCATGTATTTTCCCTGAAAGTAGTCTCATTGAATAGAAATTAATCTTCCTTATTAGAAATTCATCTTTCTGATTAAGGCTTCAACTATTTTGTTGAAAACTATTTATTTATTTTAAATTAAACTGTTAGAAAATTCGCTTTTTCTTCTTGAGAAATAATTTTTTTAACTGCAAATTTAACTATTCCATTTTGGGTTAAGCACTTATTGTTTTTATTCTAAAAATGTACTATATGGGTAAAAATTCATCTTCCTCAATTAAAAATCAGATATCTTGTGAAAAATTCTTCTTTTCGGATACAAAAAGTTAATCTTTTTTTAATCATTTGACTTTTTAGCTTGCAAATTTAACTTTTTCGTTAAGAATTCGTCTGCTTCGGTAGAAAATTAATCTTCTTAGTTAAGAATTCCTCATTTTAGGGTACAACTTCAACTATTCGTCTAAAAATTCAAATATTTTGTTGGAAAATTTTATTCTTTTTTTGAAAATTCCACTTATATAATAAATTTATCTTTTTTTCTCAAAAATGCAGCTGTTTTCTTTGAAAATTTGTCTTTTTGGATTGAAAATTCATCCTTTGTGGTAGAAAAGTCATCTTTCTAGGTTAAAAATTAACTTTCTTGTTGAAAATGGATCTTTTCCAGCATAAAAGTTAACCGTTTTCTAAACCAATCGACTTCTTAGCTTGCAAACTCTACTATTTTGTTAAGAATGCGTCTGTTTTGAGAGAAAATTAATTTTCTTTGTTGAAAATTCATCTTTGTTTGTTACAAATTCAATTTTCTGTTCAAAAATGTAACTATTTTGTTGAACAATTTAATTCTTTTGCTAAAAATTTCACTTATTTCATGAAGTCATTTTTTTATCCCCTAAAAATGCGACTGTTTTGTTGAAAATTCGTCTTTTAGTAGAAAATTAATTTTCTTGGTTGAAATTATCCATAGACAAACTCACAGGGGAGGAGGGGTCAAAAGTAGCCCAAAATAAGTAACGTAGTAAGTGGACGGCCCCTTATGCACAATTTTAGTTTGGACGGTGGAATATGAATGTGGAGACAATGTTGGTGGTCAATAAATCATTTTTCTAACAAGCGACCGCATTCGCTGGACAGCATTGGGCAAAAACAATGAATGGCAAATAGGATTTCAGATGGACAGACTAAAGATATAATGGCGATGGATGATGTTATGCACCACGTGAATTGGATTTCCTTTCTCGGATGGTAACTGGTGCATTGCCCCGCGAAAATTGCACCTGTCCACATCAAAAGCAGGCTATCCTCGAGTACGAGGGTCTTCAGTGGGAAGTCAGGCTTGACTTTCGACTTTCTTCCGAACCAAATCGATTTATGGCGAGATGGGTTTTCTGTCCACTCTTATTTGCGTATTTTCTTTTATATCTCAAGCTCATTTCGACCGAGATACCTAAAATATGCATCATAACGGTTCACTATCTCCAATCTCCAATTTTCAAACAATATCATTAATCACTATTACTGCGTATCATTAATTATGAATCAATTATGAAAAACCGTCCCATGGCTTGCAAAAATTAAAACACATACTGTAAACATCACTAATTACATGAACGATCAATAAAGTCGTGAAGAACATGTCAGATCATTTATCCAATCAGTGGAGAAGTCACAAATGTCTTGTAAGTTATAACTCAATTTTCATGTTATTTTAATTGATCAAGATAAAAAGTGACATCAGGATTCCAACAGAATTACGAATAAAGTCCCGCCAAAGAACCAAGTTATCTTGACTTTTTTTAGGGATAAAAATACTAAAAAAGTTGAAACTTACTTTTTACTCATTTTGCAAGTGCTGATAGAAATTTAAATTCAATAATTCAAATTAAATTTAAACAAGATAGTCGAATTTTCAACCGAAAAAGATTTTCAACCGAAGAAGATGAATTTTCAACCCAAAAAGACGATTTTTCAAGAAACAGACCAAATTTATACACACAAAAAAATATTTTCAATTACACGCAGGAAAAATTTTTTGTTAAACTTACAGGATTTTCAGTTAAAATAGGGACAGCATACATTTTCTGTAAAGTTTACTGAATTTTCTGCAGAGTTTTCAGAATTTTCAGTCATTTGATGAATTTACGGGTATTTTCTGGAATATTTGCTGAACTTTTCTGTCAAATTGACAACTTTAAATTGTAAAATCTAATCAAAAAGTCTGTAAATATTACAGAAAGTATCTGTAAATTTTTTAAATTACCGAAAATTCAGTAAACCCTACAGAAAATTCGGTAACAGAAAAGATATGCTGTCCCGATTTCAAATGAAAACCCTGTAACTTTAGCAGACTAATTTTTCGCCATGCATACAGTTGGATTAGAAACCAAATATTTTAACTTTTTAACAAACAAGAAAATAGCGAATTTTTAAGAAAATAGTTGAACTTTCAAGGTGAAAGTTAATTTTCAGCCAAGAAAAATTATCTCTCTACCATAAAACATACATTTTTAATCCAAAAAACATATTTAGAAAAAAAAATGTCGACCGAAAATTGACTTAATAGAATACTAGAGTTTTGAACAAGCTGGTTGCATTTCCATGAAGTATCTGATTTTTCATCCTATAAAAACCAATTTTGAATGGAATGGTCGAATTTTTGAAAAAAAAAAAATATTATTCAATCTGAAACATATTCGTTTTCAACCAAACAGTTGAATTTTCAAGCCAAAAAGATCAATTTTTTGGAAGTCAGTTGCATTTTCAATTTTTCAACCCGAAAAGTTAAATTTTCAATCAAAAAGTTTATTTTCAACAAACAAGGTAATATTTTGTACCTATAAAAATGAACTTTCTACTAAATAGTTGAATTTTCAACTTATAAAGGATAATTGTTTGACCGAAAATAGAATAGTCAAATTTTCAGATATAAACTTGATTTTTAACCAAAAAAACGAATCTTCAAATAGTTTAATTTTCGACCAAAAAATTTAAATTTTCAACCAAAAATATGAGATTGTTGACAAAAAAGTTAAATCTATAACCAAATAGTTGAATTATTAACTAAAATCATAAATTATCGACCACAAAAATTAATTTTTACACAGTATCTCAAAACAGATGAACTTTCAATGAAAGATAGAATAGAAGATTTCAATGGAAAAATATTTTCATTTGAAATTAAAATCAGTAGAATTTAATCAAAACAGAAGAAATGCCAAGCAAATAGTTGAATCCTCAGCCAAAATAGAATAATTTTCAACCTGCAGTAGCATTTTCAACTAAAAATGATAACTTCGCAACCAAGATGATTAATTTTCTACCAAAAAAGAAGAATTTGCTTTCAGAAAATATCAATTTTCAGTTTAAAATATCAAGTTTCAACCAAAATTGGAATAGTTTTATTTTCAGTTGAAAATTAATTCGTAGCCGTAAACAATAATTTTCAACAAAAGAGTCCAACATTCAACCGAATAGTTGAATTTTCAACCAAAAAGATGATTTTTTTATTAAGAATATTAATGTGCTACCAATGAAGAAGAAGTTTTAACAAAATAAAGAAATTTTCCACTAAAAAAGGTAAAGTCTTGAGCAAATAGTGAATTTTCAAGTAAAAATATTAGTTTTTAAGCAAAAACAGAACAATTAAATTTTCAGTTGAAAATGTCAATTTTCAATCAAGAATGAAACGAATTTTCAACCAAGTATTCACCAAGGAAGTAAATCTTCAACAAAGTATTTCAACTTTCAACGAAGTTGTTGAATTTTTGAATAAATAATATGACTTTTCAACAAAATAGTTACATTTTCAACAACGTAGTCTCAGCCAAATAGTGATAGTAGAAATTCAAACCGAAAAAAAAAAATTTTACACGAAAAACAGTTAGATTTCCTTATAGCATTCTACTAAATCAGTTCTCATTTGAAGGGAAAGGAAATAAAAAAGGGCACGTTTTTCGAAAACAGGGAAAAAATAAAGAATTCTTCAAAAAAGGAGAAAATAGGGGGATAGATGAAAGATTTTAAGGTCCTAGACATGGGAAAGATTTGTAAACTTATTAAGTTATTATTCAACTGTACAGTTGCAGGGCCATATTTCACAAAATTCGCAAACTTTATTCAAATTTATCGTCAGGTAACGTTATAAGCATTATCTAAGTTCGTAACGTAATTGATGGATGGCCGTTTATGTCCCGAAGGAGTCCTACTGAAATAGGATGAGTTTTGCCATTTTTTGAATTCCTATTGAGATATAATCATCACTTTTTGTCAAACTCACATTTTCTGAGGCATGTCAACCAAATTATTGATTCAGTGAAGTTATTTTGGTTAAAGTATTTCGGTTGATTTAATATTTTGACTTGATTTTATATTCGAGATCTTTGAACCCGCGAAAGACACTCTCGTGATTCATCGAAATGCCATTCATAAATCTGAGAAGTCTGCGATATGAATAGAACGTAATTGATTCGAGCGATCCAATAACCCCTTTTCTTTCCTACAAAAATCTCAGTTTCATCAGGCGTTTATGAGTTTCCAGTCTGAATACAACATAACTATAGTGCTAAGAACCACGCGAGACCCGTATTACCCTCTCGGTATCTGGTACATCATGTGTATACTTCACCTCACGCATCTGCAATTAACTTGCTCACATCAGTTAATATGCATACTTTGAGATGTTCCTAATTGATTGACATAAGTGCTTTCGAGCCTCGCAGTGCATCTGAAAAGGCTTCCTATTTGTACAAAATGTAAACAATGCATTTCATAAGTAGTCTAAGCAATAGTTAGATGATATCTCTGCTCTTTTTTCGAAAGATATCGTTTTCAATTGACTCAAGTATTACAAGTGTAGAGAAGATGTTTTTATTGGCATTAGGGTCAATAATATTTATATTTTCTTGTGTTCTGCAATTAATTAAAGAAAAATATTTAATTTTAAATAGACTAAATGTTTTATCCCGGAGTGACTCACTGGACTCGTCGGTAAGGCTATGTGAATCAGTTCTACCTTATACATTTCAATTGAGCTAAATTCATTATAATGTATGTTTAAAAAAAAGCATTTGTTTTATTTTTTTTTGTAAATTTTATAAATTATGCAGTCAATAATATAGTGCATTTCAACCACGGATAGGAGCTAATACTTAATATAATTGATATAAAATTTGATTTTTTGAAAACACAAGTTTTTTTTATAGTATTTTTTCGGCCACGGGTGGAGGCCAACACTTAAATTGAACAATCAACACTTACCAAATTTGAAAGATAATTATTATTCCAGTGTGTTGATTAGTGAAACAAAAAAGGAAATTTTAACTTATTCTCCGTAATTTTCTTCCTTCTTTTTTTTTCAATGTTTTCTTCCATGCATATTATTCTTGTTACAATTTTGCGAATTAAAGCTTATTTTGAACGTTGCTGAGTTATGACATATATTACAACAACATTGAATGAAGAATAAAAAATAAAATGGTTGTTTTTTGATAGCAATCACTAGTGTAAATTAATAAACAAACAAATGTTATAATTACAAGAAGGAAATTTTATTAATTTCATTTTTTTCTCATACATCGAAAGTGTTTGAAAGCTTCGACCTATAGTAGAAATAAGACTAGTCATTTAAGCCTTACTGTACTACGGAAAATTGCATCTTATCTAATACATTAAAAAAAAAAGAAAAAAAAATATTCTTCAAGAAATTCATTTTCTGGAATCTGCAATCGACTTTTCAAATAGAGGGAAGAAAACTTACAGAATTCTGTCGAGATTTGACCCTTCTATTCATTCAGTACGACGTTGTCGAGTTTATGGCTATGACCTCTCTTTAAAATACTGAGTTTTGGGTTACTTTTATGGTGAAATTAGTAAAATATGCTAGTTTTCTTTTGGATCGCAGACCAAACGTATCCTTTCCTAATCACAGTGTGAAAATAATTTTTATTATTTTCAAATTGAAACCTGATGTTTTAGAAAATTATTAAGATAAAAAAGATTTTTGGACAAATTTTTTAATCGTGTCAGCGTTAACCAAAAGTTCTTTCTAAGGCTATTTGAAGCAACTTTGAAAATGGGTATTAATTTAAGCCTGAATTAGTGAAATTTCGCTTATTGATAGTGAAATTTCACAAGTCCAATCAGCGAAAGGGGAGTCGCTCAAGATTAGCAGATAATTACTAACTCGATTAGTCAAAATGTTTTATTGAACGAATTAGTAGAATTGCACTACAGGGATATGAAAAAATATTTAGGAATGTTCTCTACTTAGAATCCACTTCAAAAGATAAAAAGAAAGGAACAATCTACATATAACTATTGTTAAATAAACGAGTTCAAAATAAAGATTTTTTTAAAGGTACGCATCGATTTCTCTTTCAAAATTAGCAGCAATTTAAAGTAGTCTGCGTATTTAACAAAAATTTACTCTTTGCAAAAACTACCAATTTTGTTGCTTGTTACTTCAACTAGTGAAAAGTCTCGTGAAAAAGTGCCGATATAGAATGAATATTTCCATTTAATGAGTACCTTTTTTATTTATTCGATGTACAAGTATTTATTCATACGAGTGACACCACATTATACTTACCTATATGATATTTTTATTGTAAAACAGAAGATTGTTCGAAAAATCGTTTGGAAAAATACGTTTCATCAATGTGTGTTCATTAGGGGTGGTCCAAAAATGCGTTGGACAATTTTTGTCTTCGAATTGTTATGCATATATTTCAGAAACGTGCTCGAATACACATAAAAATCAATCCATTTTTTTCAAATGATATTTAGATATGGAACAAGCCCTATGGAGTTTAACACGTATTTCCCATAAGAAAAAAAATACTTTTTTGTAAATTTTATTCAGAATCATCACTATAAGCTGATTCGAGTTGAAACCTAACATTATTTGTCACAAGAAGCCTTAGAATACGAATAAAGTTTCACTTTTTGAATGTCAACCCCATAAGTCTCATTTGATAGGGTCCCAAAAAAACCCACAAGTGAAAAAATGGGTTTGGCGAGTTTTTGACGCTAATTATGACTTTTTTGCGTCTTTTGAAATGCAAATTGTTTCTAATACATAAAATCCTTCTTTATGATATTGATCAGATGTATAATGAATTGTTCAAACAATTTATTGCCGTTTTCAGCAATTTTCTCTTAAGAAGGAGATAAAAACACGCGTTTTTTTTATTTCCCACTTTTTATTCAATTTGTAATTAGATTAAGGTAAAGTTAACCAGCATAATTGTTTAAACAATTTATTATTATTGTTGATGATATTATCTTAGAATAACGCTAGAAAATTGTAGTTATTTCAAACATTTCCCACTCTTCGTCCACTTTTTAATTAGAGTGAAGTAATAATTAATTCATGTTGACAAAAATAATTATTTAAACAATCTATCATTATAGGTCATAATATTCTCTTTTCTCAATGGTGAAAAGTAGCGGTTTCTTCTGAAATTTCTGAATATTTATCTAATTTTCACTTGGAGTCACTCAATAATTGATTAAATTAGGCAAAAATAATTGTTAAACCAAATTATCATTCTCAATAAATATCTTCATTTATATTAATAGATAATTGCGGTTTTTTCTGAAATTTCTAACTTTTTGTCCAATTGTTTATAACTAACTTCTTTTGAATAAGTGCTAGAAAGTTGCGGGTTTTTCTTAAACGTTTAACATTGCCTTGCCTTTTCAGTTATGAGAAAATAATGAATAAATATCAAAGAGAAATATATTTCACACCATTTTTTTTGTGAATATATTTTTCTAGAGCGGAGGCTGATATCAAAATATGTGCAATTCAAACTTTTTCTTTCACGATCTGCAATAAACTTTTTGTTTTAATTCAAAACAATACTTTTACAAGTCATTTACAGACCTAGTCCTCCCACCTGCATCTGATAATTCCATTCTTTGTTTTTTTATCTTGCGTAAGATAGCTTTTTTCTTTGAGTTGATTTTTTTTCAACACTCGAGAAGGAGAAAAAATAACTAACTTAAAAAATACAATACTATTTAAAGAATGATTCTTGTAGAGGTTCACTTATTACTTCTTCATAACTAAAAAGTCATAGTGAAACTAAAAATTAGAAAAAACAACTTTTTATCATTACTCTGAGAAAAGATAGTTAAAAACAACAATCAATTGTTTAAACAAGCATGTTTGTTAACCTGAGTTAATTATTACCTCACTAAGTGAAAAGTTGACGAAATGTTCAGGAGTGCAGGAAAAAATTCTAATATTTAGCACTTATCTAAGAGAAGATAGTTATAAACAATGATCAATTGTTTGAACAACTGTGTTTGTTAACATGCATTATTTATTACTCTACTAAATAAAATGTAGGTAAACAGTTAAAAATTTCAGCAGAAACCGCAACTATGTAGCATTATTGAAGAAGATAGTTATAAACAATAATAATTTATTCACACAATTATGTTTGCTAAATTGAATCATTTATTATTAACTCCCTCCAAATGAGAAGTAGACTCATAGTTGAAAATTTCGGAAAAAACCACAAGTTTCTAACATTATTCAAATTGCATATCATTTACAATAATTATAAATTGTTCGAACAATTAATTTATTATTCTAAAAGAATCTTATCAACAATAATAATAAACTTTTTAAATAATTATGTCAATTAATTATTACCTCACTTTAACTGAAAATTGGACAAAAAGTGATTTTTTTTTAACCGTGACTTTCTATCTCTATTCTAAAAGAAAATTGCCAAAAACAATGATAAATTGTTCAAACAATTTATGATACATCAAACTATCAGTATAAAGTAGTATCTTATGTATTATATGTATACAATTTTAATTTTTTTTAACGCTAAAAATTCATGATTAGCGTCAAAAACTCACAAAATCATTTTTTCCATTTATGGGGTTAATGGGACCCTAGCAAACAGACTTATGAGGGTGATATTCAAAAATTAAGGTTTTATTTGTATTTTATGGCCATTTGTGTAGAGAAATGTTGAGTTTCAACTCAATTAAGCTAATATTGAAAATTCTCAATTAAATTTATAAAAACCTCTTTTTTCTAATAAGAAATACGTATTAAACTTCGTGTGGCTTGTACCAAATCTGAATATCACTTTTTTCAGAACAAAAAAGTAGATAAATTTTTTCATGAATCGAAACAAATTTCCGGGCGGAATGCATGGAAATTCAGAAAAAAATATTTGGGCCACCCTAGTGTTCATTGACGGATTGATCTAGAAAAATTTTTTTCGTGCAAATATGAAATGAACATTTTTTATTAAAAAGTATATATGTAATAAAAAAAGTTAAAAAATCACCTATGGTAATCACACCTACATATATTAATGAAAAAGAAAGTGTTTAAATTATAAGTGTTTAGCTTCCATGTAATTATTCCATTGATTAATGGAGAGGAAATGCGTATGACGTGCTGGTAATGCGGATGTGGAATAATAAATCTTTTCAATCATTAATTTTTCACGAGGAGTTGACAATCATGACATGAAAGCATAGTGATGTGTTACGATCCGAGAATTGTAAATATTTTAATCAGTTTTTGTACTTTTCGAAAGATATTTTGAACCCAACTCCTAGCGTTTTCATTTGTTCCCAAAAATATCGTCTTTTGTCAAACTCCTGATCAATTTTGAACAATAATATCAAAACTGTAATAATGAAAGTGACTGTAAAGTTTTGTAAAAATTAATTTAGTATGCAACATTTAAAAGAGAAAGCGATTGGATGGAGTAGATTCTGCCTGCTCGGGAGTCATCAAAGAAGATACCAACATCAAAATATTTGGAAAAAATTTTAATAGCGTGAAATATATACCAATCAAAATTTAAATTCATTACAAATTTTTACAAATTCTGATAAAGCAAACGTTTTTCATTTTCTGATTGGATTTAACTGCGAGCTGAAAATAAATTTTAATAAATTATACCATTTATAATATGCATAATTTAATATGTAACGTTATGAAAATTTGATTAAAAATTTTATGTTTATATAGCAGTACGTTAATGTATGCTGTAATTAAGGCTAAAGGATAAAGTAGAACTTCCTCAAGGGATTAATATAATTAATAATTATTTCAAGTATCAAAACATCGTGGACTGCAAAATAAGGAAAAACGCAACTAGAAGAACCAAGAATTACATATTTGGTGTTTGGTTGGGAGTCACAAACACTCCCGTTAATTTTTGTAAATCAATAGTTTTCTGTTTTCTTATTGTATATATAAAGATAAAAACCACAAAAATCGACAAAATTCTGAATTAGAGTTACTGATGGAATCTACCTACCGTGAAAGTTCTTCAACATTTGGATGTACAGTTACATAAAAAAGTATGCTTGTATGCATTTATGTAATTAAAAAGTATAAGATATACTGCATTCTGAAAATATTCTACAATTTGCCTAGTAACAAAAACAAGAGACTTTGATGAGAGAACTAAAAACAAATTCATTTACGTAAAACATTGCATTTCTTACTGTTTAAATGAATAGATATAATTTAAAAATAAGATGTTACTAGGGTGATACAAATTGTTTGATTTTCTTTTCAAGAAACTTCTTTTAACGAAAAAGCATTTTTAAAGTTAACAGGAAATTTCTTCAAGATAAATATTGATAATTATAGTTATAATATTTCAGTTCTCAATTCAAAAATACCAATTATAAATATGCTGATACATAAAAGCACAGTTTTCTATACAAAAATAAATTTCAATAACATTGGTATTTTTAATATTTTTATAAGAATGGAAAATTTGTTATAATTATATTGAACACACTCAAATTCAATTTTCTGTGTTCTGTTTGAAAATGAAGATTTTTGGAAAAATTCTTCGTGCAAAAAAGCATTTGAGAACACATGGTTCAAAAATCTCAGTACGGTCGATCGTTTCATTGGCGATCTTGATAGAATAAAACGAGATGTTTCTAGAGTATCGTATGGCAAACTGAGTTTAAGTAAATTCTCGATCGATCATTGGATCGTCTCTCTCGAACGAAGCACTAGAAAAGCATAATAATTTCGTTGATGAATTTTTCATATTCGAAAAGCTTAACGCTTTGAAGCCCAGGACATCAAAACGTTGCAAAAAGTTGACGACTACATTTTTTTGTATTCGGGTAAGACTATAAAGGAGTAACTTTTTTATATGTTGTTTTATATGCTTGTCTTCCTCATTATGACTAATTGGCAAATGTATTTGCTTCCTTATATTTAGAAGAGGTCAAAATAAGAAAGAAATACAAATAGGTCAATCAAAACGTCCCGAATCAAGGAATCTATTCTGTTTTTGCATCAATTTCAAATTATATTAATGAAAAAAGTTTGATTATAAAAAAAACATTTTTTTTTAATTATAAATGACCATAAGTATATTAGTCTTCAATAAAATGTATCAATATTATACACTGCCGGTCAAAAGTTTGAGGACACCTCTTTTTTGATGACTGATTAAGTTATCTTAATTTTAATTATTTCAGAGCTAAAAATTTTTTTCTTTGAAAGCTTCAATGCTCTTAAAATTCTGTATAAAATGAGCCCAAGATGAAGCCAATTTGTCTATTTTTTAAGTCGATTTTGAAAAAATAGTGTAAATTTCAATGTTTTCTTAAATCTTCAATAACTTCTGAAATAATTAACATTTTTTGATGTTCTTGGGCTGATTTTAAAGATATTTTTCCACAGTATCGCAGGAGCTTGAGAGTATAAGTTTAAAAGATAATTTAATCACACTGCAAGAACTTAAAGTAGTAACTAAAAAGTTGGGAAAATTTGAAAACATTATATGCGTAGGCAATTACAAATAAAAATAAGATAAATATATATTTTTAGGGACTTTAATAGAAACTTTATAATTATATGTTTCATATATTCTGCAAAAATATTGTTCTTATTACAAAGAATATTGCAATTTTTCCAACTTTTTAGTTACTACTTTAAGTTCTTGCAGTGTGATTAAATTATCTTTTAGACTTATACTCTCAAGCTCTTGCGATACTGTGGAAAAATATCTTTAAAATCAGCCCAAGAACATTAAAAAATGTTAATTATTTCAGAAGTTATTGAAGACTTGAGAAAACATTGAAATTTACACTATTTTTTCAAGATCTACTTAAAAAATAGACAAATTGGTTTCATCCTGGGCTCATTTTATACAGAATTTTAAGAGCATTGAACCCTTTGAAGAAAAAATTGTTTAGCTCTGACATAATTAAAATTAAGATAACTTAATCAGTCATCAAAAAAGAGGTGTCCTTAAGCTTTTGACTGGCAGTGTAGGTCAATCAGACAATTTCTTACACATGGTATTAGACACAGACATGCATTAATTGAGGAACGTTCAATTTGAAAATTTGATTTTTTTTTTAATTTATACCATAACAAAGCTTCTTCTATACGGGAACGAAACAATACGGGTCCAAAAAATAATGCAGGTAACCACTTGCTGTCTGACTATGACTTGCCTTTTCCACTTACTTATTTTGAATACTGTAAAATCCTTGCAGTTATTTTAACACGAAAATAAAAAATGAAAAACTTTCCTTGTTGAGGCATATATTTTTTTGTAAGTTTTTGAAAAATTTAGAGGATTATGATTTTTTATCTATGGTGTTTAATATTTGTTTCAAAATAATGCCCATCTTTTTACAAATTTGCGAAACCTGTGAGGGGTAATTCACAAAATACGTGAAACGTTCAGGGGTGGGTGGGGGTCTATTAGAATATCATTCTGCATGTTGAGAACAATGAAAAAAGCATCACGCAAGGGGGGGGGGTTAAAAGTTTGTGAAAAATGTATCACGTATTTTGTCAATGGCACCTCTGAGACTATATTTCGAAATTTCTCATTTCTTCACTCTCGTAATGTGATAAATTCGTAAATTTCAAAACATTTCTAGCAGTATATGATTGTTCAAAAATTAATGTTGATGGAAAGAAGCAAGTGGTTCTAAATAATAACGATTTTTTGAAGTTTTGCACAAATTCTTCGATCAAATGGCGGCAGTATTCATGCTCTTACCCAAATAACGCGAAACATATTGGCATCCAGCAATTATATCTTGAGTTAATATTTTGCATTTGTTCAAATAATTTACATTTGTTTACAATTTTTCTCTTACGAAATTATAAGAAGTTAGTATTTTATAGAATTTAAGACACTCTAAATGAATGATAATAGTGATATTCTTTCCTTAAGATATTTAAAAACTGTTTAATGAATTTGCATCTTTGTAAGTTCGTTTTCTTTTTCAAGAAAATCATTGAAAGTAAGTATTTTCCGAAATCATTGACACCATTGAGAAATTTTAAGAGTAATATTAGTTTTTTCAACATTTTGCAATTTCTCGAATTATTAATAATTCCCATGAAAGGCCAAAATTAAATGCCTTTTAAGTGTTTAAACAACTGAAGAATCTCCTGAGAAAAAAATATTATTCGCAGAATTCATTAATTGTCTTATTATTTCCAGAAAATACTAACTTTCCATGATTTTGTGGGGAGAAAACAAATTTAAGCAATGGGAAATTGTTAAAACAGTTGTAAAATATCTCATACAAAAAATATTTCTAAAAAAATACATTGAGAGCATCAATTGTTCCAGAAAATACTGAGTTTTAATAATTTGATAAAAACTAAATTCAAACAAATGGATATTTTTTAAACAATTCTTCTTTTCGTTTCTCACACGGGAAATATTACTTCTTACATTAATTCGGTGTATAATTTATTAAGACAAAATACTAAATTTATGATTTGCAGGGATGAGAAAGTTCAATATTGAGAAATCGGATTGAAAATACTCAATAGGTTGTATTTTACCACATAATGATATTTTATGCTGAAAAAAGTTTCGAGAAAGTCGTGTTCAGCATGGATTCGCCATAAAATTGCTATTTCGAATTTTTTGGGTAATATTGGGAGTACACTGCAAAGGTCTTGGATAGGTAAACAATAAAAGTTATCAGATGAAAATTATTTTCCTAACATTTTTTAAGTTGTGAGAAAAAACCTAATTTATAACAAGATAACAAAAAGTAGCTGTTTTTCCCATTTTTCCAAAAACTTAGATTTTTTCAAGTAAAAAATCGGTAGTTGCAAGGATTCACAGGCGCTGCTTAATATCGGGTAATTTAGTTTGAACTTGGAGCAGCGATTTTAATACTAAAACTGTTTGAATCCTTGCTTAGTACTTCTTTTGACCATTATTTTCCATTTTAAATCATTTCGAACCGATTTTTTTCTCCTGTACTTTTTTTTATCACACTGAAAAAGAAGCAAAAAAGGCGAAGAAAGAGAACAAAATCGTGTCATTCGACTGATTCAGAAATAAAAAATCGGTTCGGAATAATCTAAATTATAGCCGGAAGTGGCCATTTTTCACTCCTAAGGTTATCCACCTCAAAATCCTGACGTATAAGAAAAATTTGAACAACAAATTCGTTTTTAGGACATCAAAATCCTTCGGGGTTACCTAGTGCGGTCTTTGGGTAGAAATTGTGTCAGCCTGTATTATAGAGGGCGTCTTTCACCTAAAATTAAAACAAAATTTCATCTGGTATAAATTTTAACCACCCGAATAAACCATCCATCATCGTATTCGATCTATAATTTAGTTATATGGCACGCAGCAAGTATTCTCTTTTCGCTTTGGGCGTTAATTAGAAATTCATATCAATCATAGTGAGTTTTGATTATCATTCACTTTGACGCTACTCTTGCAACTGCATCTTGAACTACCGAACCATCAAATCGCCTAAAGACAAAACACAACTTGAATTCAATGTGCAATTTCAATCCACGTTCTTTCAATCAATTATGTATTTGTAACGCTTGATGCTCTATAAATAAACGATGCATCGATTAAAAGGAGGTGATGGGAAAGAGCAAGTAAGGTTGGTTTGGTTTCAGTGCTTTTATTTGTTTTAGTACGTTTACCCGTCTTTGCTTGTCCCAAATAAACCTTTTCTTTGAACGGTTGCTGCAGATGATGGAATACCAAATTCGAAGAGAATCAGTGTCGATTTTGCACGCTGTCAGGCGCAGTGTAAATACAAGGAGTACGTGTCATACAAGAGAAGAAATATCCGTGAACCACGAAGAACCGTTTTGTCGGTGCTGGAGCGACGAAAGATCGGAAATAACGCTGCTACTCTCACCAGTTTTTGAAGCTCTCGCTCTATTTCACGGATGTAACGAGTACGATATTTTACGCCTTGCTTTGAAAATCCTTAATGAACTTCTTATCAAGTCAGTGCAAACTCATTGTAACCAGATAGACTATAAACAATTAACGAGAATTTCAAGCCGGTTGAAAACATCTTATGCTTCCTGCTAAGGATGTTCGATTTCTTGCAATGGAAGTATTTTATTTCTTTTTTTTTTTTGAGTTTCTGAAAAATATTCAAGTGGTAACTTGATGAATTTTCAGCTTTCATCTTCAACGTCGTCACCAAAGATGAAGATGTCCACATCATCTCTATCAGTTGATATTAAAGGCAAGCAATTGCTAGACTCTGATCTCGAGAAGATGAACATCTCCCTCTCAGAAATGATTGAGTAACCCAGAAAATGGTAACCACTAATTATTAATAGCTTTTTCTAAATATCAAATACTTAAAGAAGGCACCTTTCCAATACTATAGTCTCCATCCCACTTGAAGACAACAGAGCCCAATGTTATCAGTTGGTGCAAACTATGACCACGGTTTGCACTTTATCATTGGTGTCATCAAAACTGGTAATCAGAAAAATCTACATATACTTTTCCTCATATATTTGGAAAAACCTTGAAGAAGTAACTTGCTAATCTTCAAAGTCTTCACCCCACACGAAGATAAAATCATAAATCAGCTTTATCATCACTCGATCTAGCTATTATACAAACCTTATCCCATATTCTTAAAGAAGTCCAATTAGGATACTTGGGAGGAAAACTGGACTTGCAATTAGTGCCATATTCTAGATAAGCAAGCTTTACAATCTCGTATGTATAATTAAATTTCATTAATTTGTTAACCTCACACAAAAAGATTACTTCACCTCGTCTCTATCAGCTGATCTATCCTAAACATTTTCTTTATTGGCTTTCAAACCAGAATTCTCATAACCAGCTGTTCTCTGGACTCTTGAGGGCTGAACCTCTCCTGAAACGAGTCCCGCGAGGCGGATTAGCTCAGATCGTTCTCCAGAGGATCGAACTTGATTTCCCGATTCCGAGGGGCGCTGCGAATATCAGGATGGATCCCCAGTGAGCGTAACTACAGAATCAAGTGGCAGGACTAGAAAGAAACAGAAAAAAGGAAGAAAGAAAGAAGCCCAGGTAGCCAGAAGGCCGACGGCCTCACCGGCTCGCAATGTTCTCCAAGAGAAGAGTTGAGAAGAATCGACCCACTTCGTCGTCCGAAGAGAGGGACCGTACTGGTGCACTGGTACTGGTATACTTCCAACTTGCGTCTTCTCTATCTCCCTCTTTTTCTCTTTCTCTCTTACCGCTGCTCTTCCCTCAGACGAAGCCGAAGTGTACACTCCACGAAGAAGAAGAGCCCCCTCTTCTTGACTCTATCAGATATAGGAAGCACTTCGTACTCCAACGTGTGTCTTGTACGCTCGAATGCAGCGTGGCGCGGTTTTGCTCGAGGGTCCTCCGCAGTTCAAAATCTTCACCTCTTCGTACAGGACGTTCCTCCCAAATTTTTCTCGCAAACCCGAAACTTCTAGGATCAAAGGGAGGACTTGAATGATCAAAGAACGGACTCTTAGGGTTGAAGGGAGGACATCCATCATCAAAGGGATGACTGTCAAGATCGAAGGGTGATCTCTTAGAATCAAAGGGAGGACTTCTGACAGCAAGTTTCCTAGGTCTTCTTTAGAAGCTAAACTGGTATTCTGCACCTAGTGAGGAAGACTCTTCAAGTTGTCAAGATATCAAATCAACAAGATATGAAGTCAACACGATAACAAGTCATCAAATCATCAAGTGTCGGTTTTAAGATTCTAGCTTTAATTATTATAATCAGAAGATATAATTCGATAAGAAATCCAGGAGCGCACAAATTGAGAGATTAAGATAGAACCACTCGAGTCAGAACCACCTGTTGTGCATCTGAAGCAGGATCATGAGTCTGATCGATATCAAACTCCAAACATCTTAATTGCCCTCAACCTCTTCCGTAAAATGAAGCAGCATTGGAGAAATTAATCTTCATCTCTGACAGTAAATGTGGAAGTAATCTAAGTGTCTTCATAATTAAGGAGTGAAATGATCATGTTGGGAAATTAGTTATTGCGCGAAGTGTGAACCATGCGAGGAATAGTGTCTTCTCGGGGGTTATCTCGAAAGTAGAAGTGCTAAACAGTGGATGGTCCCTGATTCTTCTTGAGTGTGACTTGATCCTGGTGTCCTTAAGTGAAATAAGGTATCCACAAAATTGTTGACATCAGTGGGAGAGTGGAATATGAACGAAGGCTGATTAAATCTGGGAACTATCTTTATCAAACTGGTGAGCATTTGTGATAGAAGAATATTCCCATTTTATATCAATAAATAATTAAGTTAGAGTCAGGAGAACCAATTGAAATTTGGTGGATGTCATGTTCATCAACACTTTCTTTTATTTTCTATTAAAACAAACCAGGGTGATGATCAAATAAGAGATATTTCTTTTAATTTAAAGCAACTATATTTTGTAATATCATTCAAAATAAAAGTCTCAAACGAATCATTTGCGTGTGGGTTTTTTTTAAAGAAAATAGTCCGCCTTCAAATTCTTTTTTTGGTGTGTATCCAAGGCAAAGTAATATTATTTATTAAAGTTTTGGTTGAAGAGGATGCAATAATCAGATCCACCTGAATAATTTTGAGACGAACATATTAGATCTGCTAGCGAAAGTTTCCTTTCGTAATATGAAAATCTATTACGGTGAAAGTTTTTTATGATGCTCTTCCGCTATCGTGATCCAATTTTTAAACAGCAAACAATGACCTCCACTGATACATAATTTCAGAGAATATTTCAAAGAGTAGGCGAATGGTGTTATTAAATAAGTTTACTTACTGATTGTATTTTATTAATTGTATTATTCAATGATATTTCATGAATTGAAGCATAATTCTAAAGAATTTACAGTGAATTCGACTGACATTTAAGATCAACAAACTAAATTCAAGGAAATTGCAAATATTTTAGCTAAATTGTTTTAATTCAGCTCAGAACATCAAATCATGGCAAGTCACATTTGTGGCAAATCATATTTGCGGCAGGTCACATTGCGGTAACTTTTATTTCGTAAAATATGAAGTCCACAAGAAATTGGCAAAAATGCAGCAAGTCAGAGAGTGGAAAGTATTGGATCGAGTATTTTTTTACGATTATTTAATGGATTTCCCATATTTAATCTCGAAAGAATTACTATACCCAATACTTTTTCCAAAAGGAAAATGAATGGAAATTAGCTGCATTGCAATCAATTTTAATTTTGAGTGAATCTACATTATTTTAAGAAATTCAACTCAACTGGATGAAATTCAATGAATTTTAATTCAATTCAATAAAATTCAACTGACATTAAAAATTTAACAGAATTTAATTTAGGCTTAACTAATTTTTAATAATTTCAACCGTAGTTAAACAGAATAAATTTGAAGTTTAGTACATTTTCCTTATTTCCAGTAATTGCAAAACAAAGTTACATTGAGAAATTTGAATAACTTCAACTGCATAAAAAAGAATATACATCTATCTAATAAAAATCATTTGAGTTCCAAAGAATTACATTTTTTTGTATTTAATGAATTTAAGGAAATTCAACTTATTGTGCTTTCATACACTCTAAAGAAAATTCTATGGAATTAAACTGAATTCAATGGAATCAAGCTGAATTCAAGAGAATTCAGTTTAATTCAAAAGAATTCATTTGCGTTGAAAATAATTCCCTTATGCTTTGAAAAATCAATATAAGTTAATACTATTATCCTAAATTCAAAAAAATTTGAGTGAATTTGAAGGAATTTAATTAAATTTTGTCTATGATTTTAAGAATGAAAATAATATTATTGGTAATGTAATTTTATATAGGAAATATTTTTTCTAGTTAAAACCTTTTGAGACTTACAAATGATTCAATTTTAATAATATCTTTAAAAATGAATTTTTATTTCTACTATCGTTTCTTACAAATTCTTGAAAAATAGTTGAATTTCATTGATTCATGGTAATTTTGTAAATAAGTAAATAATCTTCAAATGTGGTTATTTTTTTGAAAATGTTGTCTTCAGAGTAAAATTTTTTGATCGATTTTAAACATTACAAAATTTACTTTCAAAATTGGAAATGGTAGAGTTTTAGAAATAGCAGTAGTAGAAATAGTTAGTAATTGGAAAAAACCAACAATTATTAAAATTGAATCATTTTTTGAAAATTGTCAAGAAGCAATAGTTATAAAAAAAAATCAAGTTAAAAAAAGATTGATAAAAAACTTGTTTGTAAGTTTAGGAACTTTTCCATTATAAGTAATTTTTCTATTTAAAGTAACATAATCAGAGATCTGATTTTTCGCACGACACTACATTAATGATATTCTTTTGACTTCCTGTAGGGTTTACAAAATTATATAGGAAGTCAACAATACAGATTTGAAATTTCTTTGAACATAGAGTAAAGATCGTAAAGCCTCTCAAACATAGTAAAATATTAAATGAATGTTTTAAACTCTCCACTAAAATTACAAATAAGTCAGTTTATTTCTCAATATTTAATAATATGTTGCACCTTGAAATCCATTAATCAAACACAAATTTAAAATGAACTGTTATAATATGCCAGGCTGTTGAATAAAGTAAATGCAAAAAACTCTTTATAATTTCATACTGCCTTGAAGGTATTGACAAGACAAAAATGGATTTATTCACATTCAATTTTGCAAAGCTATAGATAGTAATAATTACTAAATAATTCTACATATGATTATTACATTTTCAATTCAAAAGACAAAATTGTCAAGTTTTGTAAAATTATATAATATAAGAGAAAATTAAAACAATATTGATCAATTTGGAAGAGCATTTACATGTTGAAGTTTGTTAAAAATTCGTCTCATTTTATGGATGAAGGTTAAAATTGAAAAGAAAAATTTTTTAGTTAGCATAGTGGTATTCAAAGTGTATGAATTCTTTTAACTAACATCCTTCGCTATTAAAATGCTCATGATGCGGAAAAAGTTAATAATATTGTCATTAAAAGTTATGACTATTATTATTATCAAAAAGTATCTATGAATTTCAAAAAGTATTCACATGTTTAACGAGTCTGATCTATTTACGTAATAAATCTATAATTAGGAATTCATTTTTTTTCAAATTAATTCTGTTTTATAGATGGACGTTTAAACTGGGAAGACCATTTATTTAAAATTAGCACTGTATAGTATTTAAAGTGTAATGATTCTTTTATTATACTTTCCTCTGCATTCCAACGCGCATTATGCGGAAAAAAAATATTATTAATATTGAAAAGTATTTACAAATTTGAAAAAGATTTCACATTAAAAATTAAAATTTTTGTAAAAATTCATTTAATTTTATGGATAGCCGTAAAGCTGAGAAGAAAAATATTTTTCAATTAGCATAGTGGTGTTTGATGTGTGAGGATTATTTTAATAATCATCCCTCTCTGTTTTAATGCGCATGGTGCAGGAGAAAAAAAATGTTTAAAAAACATTATTAATATTAACAAGTATTTATGAATTTAAAAAAGTGTTTATATGTTTAACAAGTTTAATTTTTTTACCCAATGAGTCTGTAATCGGAAATTATTATTTTCTAATTATTTTATTTTATGTGTGATTCTTTTATTGAACTTCCCTCTATATCCTAGCGCGCATGATGCGTTAGAGTACTATAGAGAGAATCACAGAGGTGTAGAAGTGGGTGACGAGGAGACAAAAGAAACGTAACCCACATTTCTCTAATGGAGAATAGACGGACGGACGGGAGCTCCTAGACCGCAATATTATCGAGATTAACATGCTAATAACTTCGAGCAAGCTAAGCGAGAGGCCAAATAACCGTTTAACAGCAAATATTTAAACCATTTAAGTAAAATAATTGCTTACCCCATTCCCCCATATCAATATAATTACCCACTTCTAGAAATTCTTCACTACATTCTCCTCGAATTTAAAAGAAAGGCTGAAATTCTTTGCAAAATAAATGAGAAATATTTATAGACAATCTGTGGATCTAAATTATTACACACGCATAAAGCGCGCTTTCACGGCTCTAGATTTTTATTTCCTGACACTAAAAATATAAATAATTTGAAGATATATTGATAAATGATTTTTTAAATATTGAGTATAAGAAATGTTTGAAAAATAATAATAATTTTGAGTTGAAAGCATTGTCAGGATTATCGCTAGTTATGATAAAAATCATACAGTGATTCTAAGCGCGCCTTAGTAAAAGAAGATTTTCACAGGCCAGTCAAGTAAAGAATGTAACAACAGAATTATGTGAAAGTTAATAAAAATCATGTGTGTAGTCCGTTTTTAAAAATGCTAATTTTTGAAATTTGTTCAGGACTTGAATGTTCTGGATACTGGGCATTATTAGCCGTTAAAAATTGAGTAAAAAAGTCTTATGGAAGAATTTGTTAAATTCTCTGTTTATTTTAGAAAATCTTTCCAAAAGAAATTTTCATTCAATTGTTCACGATTAATAACGCCCAGTATATTTAAAAATTGCGGATTCTGAAAAGAATTCTAAAAATTTGAGTTTTGGAAAAAGGACCCCACAGATGATTTTTATTTTGAGCTCAAAAAACTTCCACATATCATCCCGAAGTTAAATTTTTCAGAAAACCTCCGAATACAAAGACTTTTATTACAAGAATAAAAATGTTTTCAGGCTTGAAAATGAGGAATATTATCTTAATTTAATATCGCTTTGAACTTATTCTGCATGCATTTAATTCAGGACTGCTTGATTAATTTTTTATGTTTAAAATCAAAACCATACAATTTAGAATAGTATTATTATTGAAGACTCTCAATGTGAAATTTTACAATTTCGGAAGATTAAATAGTGAAACTAATCTGTTCTTCTTAATATTTTAATTTGAATGTACAACACTGAAAAATTTGAAATGAGGAACCTCCAAAAATTGTAATCCATATGAAACAAAAACTTGAATTTCAAGGCCTCAAAACTTGAATTGTTTCGGAATTGTGCATTCAAAACTATAATTTGGAATTTAAATGAGAGAAATATTAGAGCTCATAAATATATTATTGATAAGTATCACGTCATGTAGTATCAAGGGACATTGAAAGTGATTTCCGCCAGAAAAAGTCACTATCATTCCATTGCAAGGGGAAGAGCTTAATGTTAAAGAAAGTTTTACAAGATTTGTCTATTCTTTCAGTTTCGATTTCTAAAAAGAATTCAATATTTTGAATTTATTATGAATCAAATTAAAAGGTGTCGGGACACGAGGGAATTTAACGCATTTAATTTAAAAAAGCAAGAACTTCATTTTAAGCTACTTAGCTCTTTCGAATCGTAAAAGAAGTGCTTAAGAAAAGCAATTATTTGCGAAAAATCCCTCGTGAAAGGAACGGTGCTTTCCAAAAAATGATGCTTTCGACGCAGGAAGAGATGCATAAATTCACTATTTCTTAATTAAGAAAAAAAAACAAGAAAATACTTTCGTGCTATAACTGAGCTCTATTAAGTCATTAAAGGAGCGCATAAAAGGGAACCATATGCGAGAAAACCCTCATTAAAGAACGGCTTGGTCCAAAACACGTTGGACCTAAAACTGAAAGCTGTATAACTTTTTCATTTTTTAATTAAAAAAAGGAAAAAAGCACTTGTGAGCTATTTCTTAGCAATATCAAACTGTAAAAAAGAACATGCTAATAGAAGTAACTACTTCAGAGAAAAACCCTTGTTAAAGGTACGGCACGTGTCCAAAAACAAAAATATTAACACACAAATAATTGCATAAAATTATTTAACTTTCATTAAAAAAAGAGAATGTTCTTTGGACCTATTACTTATCTGTAATAAATCTTAAAAAGAGCAAAAAAAGTAGTCAGTTTGAACAGAAATTACCAAACATGAACTGTGACCCACTTCTAAATCAAACTGGACCATCATCTTCTACAGAGACATAATTTAGGAAAAAGCATTTAGTTTAAGACAATAAAACGAATTCCCAGAAATTTGGCATTTATACCACTGGTCTCTTCAATTGTGCTATCTCTAATGAAAATTAATGATTGATAATTATAATGCACAAATGTCATTAGTTTTGATCAGAGTAATCACGAAAATGTGCGAAACGTGATACGGAAGAAGAATTACTCATGTGAATGTAACAAATGAAACTCAGGAGAGATTGAGACATAAATAATAAAGTTCTCTTGTAGAATGATAAATGGGTTTCAGTTGATTTCTTCTGAATCAGCTGAATGTATACTGTTATAATGCACTGTCCTCAAAACATGAAACGGCTTCCTCAGATCGTTTACACTTTCACTGATTAGTCCCGCATCTGATCGTATCCAAACTAATGAACGTTCTGAAGTGTGTACTCAAGATGAGAATATCTCACAAATCATACTTACGAGTCGCTGAATAGCCATCGTTTACATTTTCCCTAATTGTTCTTTCTCAAAGTGGCATTCATATATTCTTTGCAGAAAACAGTAAATAAAAGAGAAACCTCAATTGTGTATTTTCTCTTTTCTCATTATTGTGATACCTCACGATCATTTTGAGACAAAAATAAAAAAATTCATAGCAGCTGCATTTTAAAAATCTCAATTTTAGATTTTTTGGTGGGGTTATTAAGTATAGTTTTGTGGAAATAACACTGAGGTGGTAAATGATTCGCACAAACTCTTTATTTTTGCACCAAAAAGGATGGTCTATATATGGAGCCTTTTTTTAAAGCATAAACTTTTTACAGCAAAATATAAAGACTACAAAAATCGAACATCAGATCTCTAATAGTTTAGAAGATATGGCTGTTGAAACTTATTTTTAATTAAAAATTTGACAATGCTCTAGCCCTTATAGAACTGTAAGTATGGCCTCCGGAGACCTTATTTCATGAAACTTCTATAGACGTTAAGTTTCTCTTGAAATTTCTTGATTCTACTTTATTTTTTATTTCCAAAGTACATTTTTCACGTGAAATGAAGCCGAAGCAAGAATTTCTGAAACAAACTTAACGTATGTATGAGTCTAGAGCATTGTATTTTTTTAGATACTTAGGTAATTAAGTCTAATCTCACTTATTTTGTGGCACACAAGAAATTAGTTGTTTCAGGAAAACTAAAATTAAAAATTTGTTTGATAAAATTTGTTGATGAAAAATAAGATTTGCCAGCTTTATTTAATAAACTATTGGAGATGTAATGTTCGATTTTGTAGTTTTTCAGAAAATTGTATGCATATCAATTCTCATAGACCATAAAACTAATTGTTCGGATGCACCAGAAAGAAGCAATTTCACAAACGAAAAATTTTCAAAACTTTTTCCACCTATTTTTAAACATTTAAAATCATTCACCACTTTAGTGGTATTTCCACAAATCACAAATTATGTTTTAAAAAAATGACATGAATGATTTTTTTTATTTTGCTCCCAAAATGATCGTAAGGCATCACAGTAATGAGAACGGAAAAAAACCTGTGAGGTGAAAGACCTTTTGGGTTGAGTTCCATCAAAGCTCACCGTATACTATAATCATATATAAAAGTACAAAAAGGAAACAAGATTCATATGATTCCACTTCAACTTGCATGTTAGCAAAAATATGCTTCAAGAAATACTCACTTCCAAAGTTTTTATATTTTCTCTCCAAATTTTGCCAGTTTTTTGTTAGTTAACGGCCTCCAGACAATACGTTATGTCTAATGGAACGCCGTTACAAAAAAAAAAAAACAGTTTCAAAATGTACAAAAATAACGAAATAATTTTTCAGAGGTTTGAAGCTTTTCTACTGGTTAAAACACATTTTTAAAAAACTGATAAGTCTGAGTAATCATAAATGTAGACACAGTAAATTAAAAAAAACTGAGTTTTGTTTTTTATGAAGTTATCTTTTTTCAGCTGAATCTAAAAGATATTTATAATATCGGACGGCTTTAGATCAAAATACACAAGAAAAAGAAATGATAAGGTTTTGTTAACACGGAACAAGAAGATAGCCTCTTTTCCAAAAAGACATTTTCGTACTTTTCTAAATAATTTGTAAAAATACAAAAATAATTCTTTGCTAATCTTGCTGTCTCCCTTTTTGGATTATTTATACTTGCAATTTTTTGTCATATTTTCATCAGTAAAAAGCATTGGAATGTTATAAATATCTTTTATGATTTCCCAGACTTGAAAACAAATTTTTAAAATTAATTTTTATTTGTAGAAAAACCTGCAATACCTGAGAAAATTCTTTTATCATTTTTGTAGATTTTAAAATTGCTTTTTAATGAAAAACTGCACAAATTTCGACAGACGTTCAAGGCCTCAAAATACATAGAATGAACATAATATGAAAGAAAATCAGTGACAGAAATAAAAAATTTTAATCTTCAACTATCCCTCTATGGTAATTAAAATATATTGAAGCAAACAAAAATTATTATACCTCAATCCGAAATTTAAATTTGTTTTCCCATGTGTATATTCGCAGTTTATCAGATGAAAACTGATCAAACCATCCACTAAATTGGTAGGTCTGAAATTAATTGAGCAACTAATTCTACTTACGCTCGATTCGTAGACCATCCCAGGGGAATTTCTCCAACTTATTTAGAACATAGATGATCAGGTTACATTTGATATTCCTTAGAGGACCTAGAAACTTTCTAGTAAAACCCTAAGGTGTCCCCTCCTCTTTGATGAAAGCAAATTCAATTCGCAAATCCTTCCCACTAGGAGAAAGTTCTCGAATGCAACCCTGCCCCTGAAATTATCAAATTATAACTCCAAGGTACACGATGAATTGATTAAATCTCCATTTTGATCTATAGATGGATCCATTGTTTTCTAATCATATGTTTTCTCTGTACCTACGCGATTATTAGAGAAAGGAATACACATCAAAATAAATACGTTATAATCTCAGATAAAGATCTTATTTCTTCCTTGAAATATTCTTAAGCATATTTTTTACATTAGTATAAGAAGGAGAGGTTCAATAATCCGTATGGAGAATCAATATTTCTTGTTATTTTTATTGTAACTACAAACCTAGTTCTAGCTTAAATATATTTTTTTTCTTTTGCTTAATTAAAGGAAGTTAATATCCTTTATGACCTGCACGTATTGATGTTATTAAACACTTCAGAAATGAGATCACAGATGTAGCAAATTGATCTCGTTTTCCGGATATTCATTGTCCCGTTTGGAAAGCTTCTTCATTTAAATGTGGTCAATTTTTATATTGGGTAGAGTCAAAAGGATTGAAATTTAAAAATAGCCAACGTTAAAAAGAACTAATTTTGAATGAGCCTAAATTGGTCTAATTGTCTTAAATTGAAATTGGCCAAGCTAGAACTAACGTATATGAAAACTAAAAAATTTGGATACGCCGAAGTTAGAAGTAACCAAATTTTAATCGATTATCAAAAAGGGTTTGAGTTTATAATTCACCAAGTTTAAAGGCCTTATTAATCACAAAAGCCAAGCCTCTCAACAATTTCAAATTAAGTTACTGTTTTTCATTGGAAATTCGGATCTTTAATTTAAAAAATTAGACTTTAAAGGAAATTCACAAATTTTAACAATTTTGGGTTATGTTAGCGTTTGATACAAAAATGGTGTAAGAAAATCATTCTAACTTACATTGTCATTTTTTCATTATGATTATTAAAAAAAAAAGGTCTCAAAGAGTATTCACAAGTTTCGATAATTTGAGGTTACGTTAGCGTTTTACCATTAAAATTCGACCAAGAATTGTAATTTTTGACAGTTTCAGGTTATAATGATGTTGTTCATAAGAAATCAATAATTTCAGATAATAATCATTAGATTTCGAAGGTTCATAATTTTTAATTTTAGGTTACGCTAATGTTTTACATTACAAATTGATAATTTAAAACAAAAAATATTATTCTATAAACAAAATTTTTAATCTGTTAACAATTTCGGATTACGTTAGCGTTTTCTGCCGGCCGTTGATATCTTTATTAAAAAAAATTCTTTTAAAGAAGATTAACAAATTGCAAAACTTTTGGGTTATGTTAGCGTTTCACAAAAAAATGTGTGTTATGAAATTAATATCATTATTATTTGAACAAGGTTTAGAATCTGTAAACATTCGGAAATAAAGTTAGTCCTTTTTTGTGAGATTTAATATTGAAAAAAAAATATATTGCGAAGAATTTTTAATTTTTAATTTTTAAACAGCTCTATAACCTATAGATTACATTAATGTTGTTCACAGAAGATCTTTCACATTAAATAGAAATTACCAGATTTTAAAGGTTCATATTTTTTAACAATGTTAGTTTACGTTAGCGCTCAACACCGGAAATTGGTAAATTGAAACAAAAAATATTATAATATGAACAATATTGAAAATCTTTGAACAATTTTTGATTATGCTAGCGTTTATCGTCGCAGATTGGTATTCTCAAATAAAAATGGTATGCCAATGAAGATTCACAAATTGCAACAATTTTAGGTTATGTTAGCATTTTACAATGAAAATTGGTATTTCAAATCAAAAATCCTCATGATTTGAACAAGTTTGAAGATCTGTAAACAGTTTTAGATTATTATTTGAGGGTATTTTTTTCTTAATTTATAATTTTTAATACAATAATTAGATTTCAAAGAATATTCTCAATTTTTGATGATTGTAGGTTATGTAGGTGTTTTAGACCATAAATTGGAATTTTGAAGCAAATAATATTATAATTTGAAGAAGATTTAGAACCTTTAAAAAAATTCATTGAATTTACAAGAATATTTATAATTCTGAATAACTTCCTGTTAATCAGTGTGAATGTGTTTCCTTAAAAATTATTAGCGTTTCCAATAATAAAATTAATTTAAAAGAAAATTACTAAATTTCAAAAACTTTAAGCCATATTGCCGTATTTGACCTAAAAGTTGTGTTTTTAAACAAAAAATCATTAGAAGTCTATTGATTTTTGTTTGAAATAAAAAATTTACAAGCTTGAACAATTTCTGAGTCTGCTAGTGTTTTTCCTCGAAAACTCAGATTGTCATTTGAACGTTATTAAATTTCAAACAAGATTCATGAGTTTTTTCACAATATTGGGTTACGTTGGCGTTTTAAAACGAAAAATCGTATATTTTGTAATAAAAATCATTATAATTCGAACAATATATTCAAAATCTTTTAACAATATTGGATTATATTCGTATACCCGTGAATTTTTTTTAATTTTCAATCACAAGTTATTTGACTAAAAAAATATTTACAATTTTTCAACAAATACAAGTTCGGTTAACATTTTTCTGTTGAAATTGGTGATTTTTAACTTTTAATAGGAAACATAAGGCCTAAAAAAATATTCACAGCCTCAAACAATTTTTTGTTTCATTATGTTAGCATTTTTGTCAGAAATTGATATCTTTGAACAAAAAAAAATGCAACGGTTTCATTGTCTATAACTCTATATATTGTAGAAGAATATTATGTATAATTATTCTAAACTTAAGTGATCAATTTTTATCAATTATCGAAAATATTGTCCTCGATTTTTATTATTTTAGATAACACATACCATGAACTACAATAATTTTTGTATTAATATCAATTTAATATTTTTATTTAAAAATTTTGCAAGACAAAAAATAATCGCGTGCGTAGTGTGTGTTGTCTAGTTCACTCAAGGAATGTCAAACTGAATAATTTTATAAACCGTGAAAGTTTATAATGTTATCAAATTCAATAGAAATAAATCACAGAAAGATGAAATTGATCTCGTTTTCCAGAGATTCATTGCCACATGGCATTTGATTGACGGTTTGTATTTTTTTATCGAAACGAAAATCGTTTCAAAGTGATTAGTTTCTCCTAATTAATCGATTCTTGGCCAATTACTATTATGTGCACCATACGTCGAACCGTCGCGAATCTAATTACAATCAAGACGTGCCTGTTCTATCCTAATCGTACATCACGAGTATAAAAGGGAGGAGAGGGTTTCTCTGATGAGAGAAAGTCACTCTGTCGGTCATTCCATGACTTTACTTTTTTATTTTTTTCATAATTTTCAAATGCATTCAACGCTTTATGCTTTCCTTTCTTATTGATCAGAATCAGATCACTGCAATCAATTTATCAATATTTATCAATTCATCCATTCATCAATTGTTTCACTTACTGTTCCAATTAATAATCTTGACATCAATAATTCAATTTCTAATGAATACTGTCCCTAGAGGATTAAAAAATAAATAAAATTCGATTCAAACCTCAGTATATAGTACAATTTTTCAATGGTATAGTTCATGGGAGTGGTTCCTTATAAATTTTATTTGAAAATCTTGCTTCTTGATTTTAATTGATCTCCCTTTGAATTTATATACCTTTCTGAATAAAGGCAACCTATATTTTTCTTTTTTTAATGACAAATTTTCAAGAAGTGACTAGAAATAATTGAAAATTGATTAAGTATTATAACCGTTGACAGAAAATTTTGTTGAAATATTAAACTATAGATATAAATTTTTTAAGGCATTAATGTGTCGGATAAGCATTTTAAGGTATTTCAAATTTCACCTGTTAGGCTCTTATTGCATCCATACCTCTTTGGAAAAAAGTTAACCTTAGGTTTATACATATTAATAAATGTGTTTCTCAGTACTGCAGTAGCAATTTTATATGGTATGATATTTTTTGAAGTCAAGTTGAAGTCGAAAATCAACACAATCGATTCGTTTTGTTTTTAATTGCATAGATTTTTGCACATTTTGCTACAAATATTATTATAGCTTCTTTTTTATTCTCACACTTTTAATCACTTAGGCATAATTCTATAAACATAATTAAATTACTTTAAACACTTTTTTCTATGGAACAGTCAAAGATTTTACTTTTTCTAAAGACATGAACTATCCAGATAAAATGAAAAATCAATACGTCTAAGAGTTAGATCTGTAGGTGTAAATTTTTGATACTTCGTCAACAAAACATTTCTCTGCCTTATTCCAGCCAAAAGTTATATTTCAATAATAAACAATTGCTTGAACTATTGACAGCACATTGAATCGACCAGACCGAGTTTTTATATTACCTCGTAATTTTATGTACTACCCCTTCAAGAGTTTTTTTCTCGGATATGCGACTCTAGAGTACTTAGGCTTATTGAGGAAGAAAATACTGATACTGTCTTATGTGCATCCCATAAAAAGATGTTTTCATTGAAAAATTTCTATTTCACCTGTATTTTTTTAAGTCAGCAATTTTCTTATAACAGTCTGGCATTAAAACTAATAACATATATACTTTTAGAATCAAAATTGTTTCAGCTGAAATCGAGAAAAAAAATTTGTACAATTAATTTTCTTACGCCCGTAACTCCCACATCAAATTTGAACAAAAAATAAGGAATTAGCTTTTTAAACAAGCTTTTATTGAAACATACTGGAAAAAAACAAAATAATGCAGCAAGAAAATGAAATAGTCACAATAATAATAATAAGCAGCAAAATTAGGTCAAGTTTCCCACAAAAATATCATGTTTGGTGCAAGAACATTTTTTTTGAAACAAATGAAAACCCCCTTAACCTTAAATTTCAGAGGAAATTGCATTTGTGTCAAGAAAAATTCTTTTGACACGAAAGGAAATGTTTCGGAGTGTTGATATTAATATCGATTATTAACAATGATATATTCAACATAGATCCTAACGAGGGCAGTACATACATGCTTATCCTGCAATGCCCTTTGCAGGGATCACAGCACAAACGGAGCTCAAAAAAGGGTAAATAGGGTGATTTTCTCACGAAAAAGGGGAAAATAGGGTATAGATTAAACGTTTATTTTTATAGATTGAAGAGCACAAACAATCTTCTTATGAGAAATTTTATATTTTTAAATAATTTTCAATGATTTTTCAATGATTTCTAAAGAATTTAAAATTTAGGAATCAAAAAATTTAAACCAAAGAATTTATTTTCCAAAATTGGATATCTTATTTTGATATGTTCAACATAGTTCTCATAAATGTTCCTTTCCAAGATTTGTCATTTCTTCCTCACTATGAATAATACTTTCAATGTGAATTTAAAACCACACGCTTCAGTAGAACGAAGTAAAAATGCTAAAATTAATCGAATCGTTTGAGCTGAGGGATAACAATTTGTGGTTCGACATCCAAAACAAGTTAAAAAAAATGTGGAATCGGTTGATATCTTCTGTTCTCTTTTTCAAATTTGCAATTAACAATTTTTTAATTGAAGAAAAGGTTTATTTAAAAAATGTTGGAAATATACAAAAACATGTTTTTAAGATTGATTCGTACCTGACATTTCTTCAGCTCAAATCGAAGGAACATGTTATTATTTTTCATTCATGGGGAACATTTTTTTCCTGGTGTATATAACTTTCCAAAATTGCAGGAAATATGAAATTTCAAAATTCGTAAATCACGACCAAAGTTTTTTTTTCCGAAAAAGCAAAATAGTAAAATGTTTCATTGAAGCTGAATAAATTTCAGGTTCGACATATTCACATTTTTTTTAATGTGTGCATATGTCTCAATCCAAAAAAAAACATGTTTTTGCACATTATCGAAAAAATTGTTGTTGCGCAAAAAATGTATTCTTAAATTTCATAATTTTTTATTATTGTTCACTAGTTAAAGCTATAAATATAACAAATTTGTCACCATTTTTGAACAAGTAGGAAATATTTTGAATTTGAAATAGTTAAATTTTACTGAATACAATTTTTTCACTTTTATCGAATGCCAACCCACAAGTTCTTTTCCCCTCAGCTCCAACGATTTAATTTGTTTTAGCATTTTCACTCCGCCCTACTCTTCAGTCCTCTCAAACTCAAATTAAAAATTGCTCAAGTAATACTTATATGATACTTATTTGAAAATTACTATTTATTTTGTAATTTTATTGGTACCTCATTTATTTATAAATAATTTATTTGAATGCTATAATTGCTTTGATTGTTATTCAATAATAGGTCAACTTACTAATTTCAGAGAATGTTCCGCGCAATTAAAATATTGTATTTTCAAATATCGTATATTTACAGAGAAAAAGGGAAAAAGAGGTAGTTTTTTGAGAATAGGAGAAAAAGGGGAATTTCAAGAAAAAAGGGGAAAATAAGGAAAAAGGGGGAAGACTGTGCACCCTGCCTTTGAAATAGGATGGTGCTGAGGTTTACCGAAACATAGGACTGTAATACATGCAGATATCAAGTTCACCTATTAGAATTTTTTTCACCAAATTTAATCTTTACATTCAACTTTCGATCCTAAAAATATTAGCTTTGGCACAAATCAAAAAATCTCGTGCCACCTAGAAAATAGTTTGGAATGGAAATTAAAACATAATTATATTCGGTCTACAAATTAATTCGGTGTCTTCACTTGGATGTCTTGTAACTATTGGTCAAACTTGAATTTTTCCTCGCCCTGAAGTAATTTTAAAGGGAAACCTTCAAGCTTTAAAACAGAATATAATGGGTGACGAACCTGCAGACTTGTTCTCAATAATCATTAGTAAATACAATAGTGTCCGATAAATAACATTTGAGAAATTGAATTCTTCTTGCATGCCAATTTAAAAAAATGCAGCTTAGGCGATCAATATAATTTGGTCAGCCTTAGGAGGAGGTGCGTTGACACATTAAACGTGTAAAAAGTAGTTCCAGAGATTCCACAATAGTGATTTTTGAATTGGAATGCAAAAAAATGCAGTGTCTCAAATGTTCCTTTTCGGACGCCATTGTATTCACTAATGATTTTTGAGGCTAAGTCCGCAGGACCGCCACCTATTATATTGTGTTTCGAAATTTAAGGTTTGCCCTTTAAAACTACCTTAGGACGGAAAAAAATTGAGTTTGACCAAAAGTTACAGGACGTCAAAATAAAGGCACCGAATTAATGTGTAGACCTAATAATTTTCTTTGCCAAAATACAGTTACAGTAGAGGAAAGATAAACATACACTTTCCCTTGTCGTCGGTCTAATTAACACCAATAAAATTAATATAGATTATTCTATTAAATTTGAATTAAAATTTATCTTATTATATGCACGCCTGGCGAATTCTTTTCAAAGAAACAGAAAGAAAGAATGCTACCATTTTTACGCATAGCTCAGTGTAGCGTTTATCAGTGAAGCGTTCAATGATTCACATAAAATAACACCTTTTACAGACCTCAGTGACGATCTCACTGAATCTATTACTCGATTCCACACCTTGATCCGATCATGATCTTGTAAAAAATTTTAGCTACACCGTTAAGTCAATCAGTTCAAGGATTCGTTCACACGCCTCTAAGCCCGAATAAATAATAAATGTAGCTTCGATCATCAAATTAATTCTAATTTGCATTATATATTCTGCAAATCCTTATCAAAGTTGCAATTACTCTTCACGATAAAAGTGCAGTGACATTGTAGATTTATTGATTAATTAGTACCTAATGTATTTCAAATGTTTAACAACGCCGGCTCTAAAAATAGGAATATCGTTAATTAAGATGTTGGGAAGTAAAAATAACGAGATTTTCAGTGATTGCATAAACTCGAATATCAATATCTACAAACGAGGACTCTAATTCATAACCGGTCATCAACTCGCGTGAAATTTCTGCAGAGAACTGTTCCCAGTGGCTATCACGTCGTTCGATTGAATGGTTAGTATTGAATCGAGTTAAGTGATTACTGATATGCTTATTAGCAAATACGAACGTACTTGGAAGACTAGTAGTGGAAACTTCACTATTTACTAACACATAAGATAAACATGAAATTTTCGATTACTACCTGTTTCTATAGCTTACTAAAACAAATCTAAAAATAAATAAATTATGTTTCAAGATATTTATGACATAGTACTATCTACTGTTATGTAATTTTCGGTTGTAACTGTCCAATTTTAAAAGATCGGTTTCAGAGCCTCAAAGTTTGAAATGTCGCATTTAATTTTCAATACCTTTTTTCAAACATCCTGATTTTGAACTCTTGTGTGCAAACCTAACTTTATCCACTTTGTTATACAGCCAGAGTACCTGGTGTCCACCTCTCTTTTTTCAATTTTTCAAATAATTATGAAATTGAAATCGTTTCCTTGTCGTTTATTTTGATTATTAAATACCAACAGTGAGTGCCAGAGGCATTTCCAAAACAATTCAACTTCTTCAGCTAGCTACTGACAAATAGAAGGAAAAAATTCGCTGTTTGAGCAGTTTTTAAAAGTTTGATGTACTTCTTTTCGGAAATTTGTTTCAACTAACTTGTAGGTGATACTCCGGAACAGAAAAATTGAAAGTTTATGAAACGTTTGATGACCTACATTGCGAAATTATTTATAAGAATTAAATTTTTCATAAATTGTCTATTCACCTGTCAGGAATATCAATGTAACCAATTGAAACAAATTTCCAAAAAAGTACCTTAAACCTTAAAGAACTGCACAAATGTGTATTTGTTTATGCAACTTGTTTATAACGATTACATTTGTCATAAAATCTCAATGTACTGCTCCGGGGATATCACTTGTAAACCAATTAAAATAAATTTTCAGAAAAGTACGTCAAACTTTCAAAAATTGCGCAAACATCAAACTTGTTTATACAATTTGTTTATAGCAATAACATTTCTCATAAAATGTAAATGTACTGCTTCGTAATATCACTGGCAAACCAATGGGAACAAATGTCCAAGAAAAGTACGGCAAACTTTAAAATATTCTACAAGAAGCAAATTTGATCATTCGACTTGTTTATAACATTAAAAATAGAATCAAATTGAAAATCCGCTATTTGAACAATTTTGAATATTCAGACTATAGGAAAGGTTTGGAACAATAATTCATAATTTCGAATTGTCCCAGGCAGAAATATTATATATAGTTTATATATAATGTGAAGTATTATATATAATATTCATTTGTTTTATATCAAAAATGTATAAAACAAACGAATATTATATATAATATTTCACACTATATATAAAATATATATAATATTTCCGCCTGGGGTGAGCGCTTCATATAAAAAAAGTATGTTGAAAGAATTCGAATTGAAGCTCATACTATTTTAGATTAGATAGAATTAAAATAAGGACAATAGTTCAAATAGAATAAACAGGAATTGAGCTTGTATAATTTGTAAATTAAAAAATTAGAATTGTAATTATTTATAATTAATATAATCAAATGATAATGCTAATATAATAAAATTATATAATATAATAATAATATAATAAAATAATTAATAAATTAAAAATGTAAAATTAAATAATTTGAGAGTAAGAGTTGTGGAAATAGAAGAATTTTTGCTCGAAAGTTCTCAAACTTCAAAAATTTCGGTTTAAAGTTGCAACTTCACTATTTATTAGGAATTCAGTATATTCTGTATATTCAGGGATACATATTAAATTTTGATTACCACCTGTCTCGAGTTTAATGAAACAATTCTAAAAATAAAACAATTATGTTTCAAGACATTTGAAATGATGTAAGTACTCTTTACCATTACGGACTTTTCCGTTGTAACTGCCGAATTTTGAAAGATAGATTTTTATTCAATCATTATTATAAAAATGCTAGAACATTGATTTTCAGTTAAATTTTTGCAACAATGATTCATAGTTTCAAACTGAATGCGCTTGTGATTTTCAAATCGAACAGTTAGAGATTAAGTGAAATTTTGAAAAAAAGGACATAGGTTCGAATGAAATCGAAAGGAATCAAATAATTAGAAATTGAAAAAATTGTAATCAGGAGACGTCAAAATTGGAAAATTTCAGACCACAATTTTTAAAATTGATCAAATCCATTAAAAATGAATTGAAGCGTCATCACTTCTAATTCAAAGCGTTCAAAATTAACAATTTTATTTTCAGTTGAAGAATTTCAGATATCAGATAAAAATTTCGTGAATAAGACAGTTTTAAAATGTTTAAAACTGAACAATTTTAGTTTTCATTTTTTATCAAGATTCCAAATTTTCCACAATTGTAGATCATATTAGCATTCTTCACTGAAAATGAGTATTCCTAATACAAAATTATTATATTTCAAAGTTTAAAAATTTTTCAACAATTCAAGCTTTTTGGTTTGTTTACATTTTTCCTCTGTAAATTGACTCTTTTAAAACAAAACTCATTCGATTTTAAAGGTTTATCATTTCTAAACAATATCAGGTTACTTTGACGTTTTAAACCAAAAATTTGTGTTTCAAAACAAAAATCATTATAGTTCAAACATAATTTGCAATTGTTGAACAATATGTTACGTAACTCTCATGTTATGTTATTTTATCGTTTTCCATCGTAAATTATCCAAGAATATGCACAATTTTTGCGTCAGCTTTCGGTTATGTTCGTCTGTTTTGGGATTGTGTTAGTCATTTTTGTCGGAAATCAGTATTTTATGTGAAAAAAGTTACATTCCATAGAAGATTCACGACTTTTCAATAATTTCAAGCAATGCTGACGTTTTACACCGGAAATCAGTATTTTCTGTAAAAAGACCATGATATTTCAAAGAAGATTACTTTTTCACAGTTGTTGGTTAAGTTTGTGGTTTTCATCAGAAATATCGATATAGATTTCTAAGATTTATATTTTTGAAACAATTTGAGGTCATGTTAATTTTTCACCGAACAATAATAGGCTTTGGTGATATTTTCCGTTGAAAATTGGTATAATAAAATATAAAAACTTTGTATTATTATTAATTTTGTATTTTAGATTGAAAATTGTGTGATGCAGAATGATTTTTGTTCTATGATAATATTTAGTTCTACAGTTAATAACATTAAAATCAACGTCAGGCATTTGCGTGGAAGGGAAGACAATTTTATAAGATTTCAAACTGACGTATACTTACTAATAATCTGTTAAATTGACTATAAATGAATGGATGGTAGATTATTATAGTTAATAATTATTTCCAAATCAGGAATTTATTTGCTCAATTTATTAAAACCTTGAAAATTTACTTCAAGATAGGTTAATACTTGATCTTCAACAACTTTTATGAACACAATAATTTTTATAATTTCGCCGATCTCTCCTCGCCTTAATATCACATAATCTCTATGATTACTGAAAGGCTTCTGGTGTCAGATTAACAACCGTCACACTTCTAACCCTGGGGCTATAGGAAATTTCCTTTTTTAATACCAGAAGTCACGAGAAGATCATTAGTTTCAAATATTTCCTACTAATAACCAATCATTCTGATCTCTCATGCTTAGCATTATGCGACTGGAATCTGAAAAAATTCTTGCTGGTAGCGAGAATCGATAGACATAAATTGTAGGAAGACTTGTTTCTCCTATTTTACATTAATAAGAAGGCGCTCCTCAAGTAACTCAATGCGCCTTCAGCAATTCTTACATTATACCAGTCTAGAAATCTGTATCAACATATCAAGCTTATAACATGATAAGCTTCCAGGTGGCGAAATAATTTCTAATGAGAAATTAATATGATGAAATTTGAAAATTAGTGTAATCATGAATTTCCCATTTTAATCAGAAAATTAATTTAAAAATTTTGTATTAAAAAGTGTATGCATAGTGATCTTCAAATTAATTCATTAACTTTTAAAGCTTCTATCTTTCCACTCAGTTATCGCCTGCTTTTGTCTCTTGATCGTGTCAGATCGACATAACAATTACTATTTTTATCTAACTTTAGGTTCATTCAGAATCAGATTTAGTGTTGGGGAAGTTCCGTAAAAAAGGAAATGATTACAGCTACAGTTATTGTGTGAAGACAGAAACTTGTTACACTTCTAGTCCACTCAGAGAAAAAGTTGGCTTAGAACAAAAGCATCGTCCTCTTGTCTGTTTTGTTTTGAAACACTTGAATATCTTTTTTACACAAGGCAATTATTCTGCTGCAAGACTAGGTGAAGTTTATTGCAAAAGGCTAATGTTGGCCGCGAAAAGATTCTTCTTGAGACAAATGAAATTTCTGTAAACCTTGAATTTATGAGGAAATTCCATTTATGTCAAAAGGCATCTTTCCGACACAAGAGGAAATTTCTCTGAGTGTCTCTGATTTAAGTAGTTTAAAGTGCATGCAAATTTCCTGTTTTGATATCAACGTGTTCAAATTAAATTGTTCCATCTCGGAGAAATCAAATGAAAAGGCGCTAACTCGTGAAGAGCAAATTAAAAGGTGCTACAGCGTTTAGGGCGCTGAATGCTCCCCATAAAATTCATATGGAATTTTGAAACTTCAAGATTTCGCCACATGAGTCAGCACATTTTCATTTCTTCTTCACGAGTTAGAGCCTTTTTAGTTGGTTTTTCCGAGATGGAACATTTTTATTTGGAGACGTCCATATACGGAAACATATGCTCGAGGGGGAAACAACTCCTAAAAATGCGGTCTACGGAGGTGGATTACTTCGGATTACCCTGGATTACCTCTATATACAAAATTAGTCTGGATGACCTAAGATTACTCTGGATTACATAGAATTACTCTGGATTACATACAATTATGGTGGATTACTCGGCATAAACTAGACCTCCGCGAATTTCTGACTAAAATGGTTTATTTTTTAACAAAATTGTTAAATTTTCAACAAAATTGTCAATTTTTTAACCAAGAACATTGATTTTCTATCGAAAAAGACGAATGTTTGAAAAAATACATAAATTTCCAATTAAGAAAGATACATTTCCAGCTAAATAGTTGAAATTACCGTTCAAAAATGAACATTTTTATTTAGAGAACAATGATTTTTCAATTAAATAGTTAAATTTTCAAACAAAGTTATGAATTGTCAACTAGAATGAAGAATCTTCAAACAAAATATTGACTTTTTAACAATACTGTGGAATTTTCTACAAAGTAGATTAATTTTTAATCAGGAGAGACGAACTCTCAACAAAAAATGTAATGCATAGTTGATATTTCAACCCAAACAAATTTTAATTTTAAACGAGAACCCAGTTGAGGTTAACCAAGAAGACGAATTTTCAACAAAATCTTTTAACTTTTCAAACGAAAAGGATACTTTTCAACAAGATTGTTTTTTTTTTCGAAAAAAAATATTAATTGTCAACCAAATCCTTGAATTTTCTAACAAACTAGTTGCATTTTTAACCCAGAACGGCGAATTTTTAGAAAAGCCGTTGAACTTTCAACAAAAAAAAAGACTTTTTCACAAAATTGTTGAATTTTATTCGAAGTAGAATATGTTTTAAGCAAAGAATCAAATTTTCCACCAAGAAAATACAACTCCAAACGAGAAAATTAGTTTTCTACAAAGCAGATTAATTTTTAACCAAATAATTAAACTGTTAATCAAAAATATAAATTTTCAACAGAGAAGAATAATTTTCTACTAAAGAAGATGAATTTAAAAATAATACATAAACTTTTAAGCAGGTAGTAGAATTTTCAACTAAAAACATGAATTTTCATCCGCACAGTTGAATTTTTGACTAAAAAATATAAATTTTTTACCAAAATGAAGCACTTGCATTTTCATTGTGAAAAAAAATGTTCCACAAAAATGTCGAATATTCATCAAAATAGTTAAATTTCTAATCTAGGAGATGAATTTTCTACTGAAATGAAAAATCTTCGACTGAAATAGTTAAGTCTAGATATAAAAAATAAATTTTCAACCAAAAAGCAACGAATTTTCAATAAAATAATGAAATTTTCAACCAAAGAAAGGAATTTTCAACTAAAACTAAAATAAAAAATGACGAATTTTTAGCAAAGCCGTTAAACTTTCAACAACAAAAAAAGACTTTGTTATAAAATTGTTGAATTTTCTTTAAAGTAGAATATGTTTTGAGAAAAGAATTAAATTTTCCATCAAGAAAGTACAATTTTAACAAGAAAATCAGTTTTCTACAAAACAGGTTAATTTTTAAGCAAATAATTAAACTTTTAACCAAAAATGTAAATTTTCAACAGAGAAGATTAATTTTCTACCAAAAAAGTCGAATGTAAAAACAATACATGAATTTTTAACCAAGCAGTTGACTTTTCAACTAAAAAGATGAATTTTCATCCAAACAGTTGAATTTTTAACTAAAAAATGTAAATTTTCTACCAAAATGAAGCACTTGCATTTTCATTGTAAACAAATACATTTTTGTCAAAAATATCGCATACTCATTAAAAAAGTTCAATTTTTAATCAAGGAGATGGATTTTCAACTAAGATGAAGTATCTTCGACTGAAGTAGTTAAGTCTACATATGAAAAATAAAATTTCAACCAAAAAACAACGAATTTTCAATAAAATACTGAAATTTTCAACCAAAGAGAGGAATTTTTAACTAAAACCAAAATAAAAAAAGATGAATTTTTAACAAGCAGTTCGAATATTAACCAAGTAGTTGAATTTTCAACCTGAAAGATTAATTTTCCAGCAGAAACGACAAATTTTTAACGAAATAGATTAATTTTCAACCCACTAGTTGAATTTTCAACTGAAAAAGATAAACTTACAATAAAAAATGTATAAGTTACATTTTCAGTTAAAAAAGTTAATTTTTAACCAATAAAACCGAACTTTCAGCCAAGTAGTTAAATTTTTAACTAAAAAGATAAATTTTCATCCAAATAACAGTTGAATTTTTAACTAAAAAAATTAATTTTTAACTAAAAAAAAAATCAATTTTCAACTAAAAATGAAATACATACAATTTTAAAACAAAAATAAATCTTTCACAAAAAATAAAATATTCAACAAAATAGTCAAATTGGTAATCAAGGAATGAATTTTCAACTGAAATGAAGAATCTTCAACTGGAATACTTAAATTTTCGATTGAGAAGAATATAATTTTTGAAAAAAAGTACGATTTTCAACGATATGGTTAAATTTCTAAGCAAAGAAATAAATTCTTCTATCAGATTAGTTAAATTTTTATTTAAAAAAGACGAATTTTCAACAGAACAATTTTTAAAACAATTCTTAAACAAAAAATGACTTTCCTAAAGAATTTTTGAATTTCCTATAAATGGGATTATTTTTTCACCATAAAGTTGAATTTTTAACTGAAATCGTGAATTTTCAACGAGAAGAATTAATTTTCTACTGAAAAAGGCGAATTTTCATCAAAATACAGGAATTTCGACTAAAAAAGATCACAAGTTAGTTTCTTGGATTACTTGAATTTCTTCTAATTGTATGGATTACAAGTGGATTACTCTTGATTATACCACATTGCTGCGAGCTATATGGATTACAAGTTGATGATTATCAGTTCGGATAACCGAACGGTCCAGCGGATTACCAGAGTGGTTTCCCCCTCGCAGATGCTACATATGTAAAAAATTGAAAGAATTAAAAAAAATTAATGAACGCTGTCATTTTTACTATTCCAAAATTGAATTATTCAATAATATTCAAGACTCCTGAATTGTGAATATTCAAGATTAAAAATTTTTGAATCGCAAATCTATTTTCTTTTAGGATTCATCGACATATTGTGAAACTTCTTTTTGCGATGTTGAACTGCAGGTCCGTGATAGAATAAAAAGAAACAATTTGCTTTCATATTGTCAGCACATGTGCAGTAGACATGCGTAAGTGGGTCACTTTTACCCCGTAGCGTATGATCGAGATCGCGATCACGTTCAGGATCACAAGGTGATCTTCAGGCAAGTGATGCTGGGCAGTTCCTATTCAGCACAAGTGTACCTTTCATGTAATCTTATCGCTCTGCACACATTATGGCAGACTGGCCTTCTTGAGTGAAGAGTGTGATAGTGTTAAACGCAGGTCGCGACTTTAATTTCACGATACTTCAAAGTGCTCATTTTGATCGGCACACAAGATTACTTATTTCATTACTTATATTAATCGAAATGCTCTTCAATTTCTATATATAAACAGTAGCGCTTCCGTAAATACGCTACTGCTATCTTGAATACTTCAGTAATTCACGATACAGTTGTTTCATACATCTGATATCGTTTTTTCAATGCTTGGATTTAATATAGTGATCATTTCGAAGTCTTTTAACTTTATTAGAAATTAGAAAAAATTTTAAAGCTGTGTCCCATATCTTACGTAATTTTTTGCCCACTAAATTTTGCTCGTTAGTTTATTTAGGGGTTCTTTAAAAATAACGTGAGACTCTTTGGGGGAAGGAGGGTTTGGTAAAATTTTACGGTCTCTTATGAATTAACAAAGTAGTTCAACTTTTAGCCAAGTAGTTGAATTTTGCACCAAAAAGATGAATCCTTAACAAAAATGGTAATAGTTGATATTTTGACTAAGGAATGATTTGCATTTGGAATTGAAAAAAAAAAAAGAATTTAATTGATCTAAAAAAGACGATTTTTCAACAATATTGTTCAACTCGTAAATACAACAGATTCATTTTCAACCAAACAGTTGCTTTTTTAACCAAAACAGATGAAAGATGTACCGAAAAGATGAATTTTCAAAAAAACACATACATCATTAACCAATTAGTTGAATTTACAACCAAGTAGATGTATTTTCTTCAAAATCGGCGATTTTTTAACAAATTGAATTAAAACACAAAGAATCAATCAAAATGATTAATTGTTAACCCAAACAGACGAGCTTTCTACGAAACAGTTGAATTTTCAACCAAGTAATTGAATTGTCAACCGAAAAAATAAATTTTTAACCAAGGAACTTAATTTTCTACTAAAAAACGAATTGTTAAAAAAATACATACAATTTTAAGCAAATAATTGAATTTTTGTAACCAGGAAGGAATTAATTTTCTAAGAAAAAAGACGCATTAACAGCAATACAGTTCCAATTTCAGTCAGAAGATATAAATTTAAAAAAAAAGTTTTTGCAACCCAACAGTTAAATTTTTAACAAAATATTTGAATTTTCAGTTGAAACATTAATTTTTGAACAAAAAAAAAAAAACAATTGTTAACAAAGTATTTCAATCTTCAACAAAAGAGATAATTTTGAAATTAAAATCATGAATCTTCAACTCAAAATCTGATTTTTTAAGAAAGATGAAGTTTGAACAAGAAATTTAATACTGTATATTTCAAACAAAAATTGATTTTCTACCGAAAAAAGACGATTTTTTTAAAGAAAATACAAAAATTTCCAACCAAATAGTTATATTTTCAACAAAGGGGATTAATTTCTGACAGAAAAGAATGGATTATCAACAACATAGTTCAATTTTCAACAAAAAAATTACCTTTCAATCAGACAGCTGCATATTTAGCCCCTAAATGACATAAAATTGTTGAATTTTCAAGGCAAAAAGATGAATTTTTGAGAAAATAGTTGGATTTTCTTATTCTGTTTTATTAATTCAGGTCGCATTCAAGTGGAAAACCGTGAAAAAGGGGAAAGACTATGAAACTGACCAGAAATGAATACTTTCAAATATTAGGTTAGAAAACGGAAAATATTGCCTACAAAATAAAATTCATTTTCCATTGAACACTTTTTCATTTCATGAAAATGAATGAAAAAAATGAATGAATTTCATCTACATAGACATATTCTTTTAAATTCACATTTTCAAATGTTAACTTGACAGAATAGTTTAATTTTTACACAATATATCCGTAAATCTGTAATCTTACTAAAATTTCTATAAACTTTACAGAAAATTTTGGAAAATTTTGAAATTCCCGCGGAACTTAATAAAACTCGAGTAACTTTTTCTTTTGCAAAATCACTTAAACCAACATAAGGATGTATACTAGTTATCTCAAATTCAAAAGTTCGCATTGTTTGAAATGATTCACAAAATCGATGGCGAAATTTAGAAATAAATATGTTAAATTAAAATTATTTATTTAACAATGCTTATTTAGATTTTTATGTTTCTGCTCTCTTTTAGGTGAAAGTTGCAATTATTATTCAATCCTAATCAATGTTTGAAGATTTTCAATAAATCTCTGCTACACGTTTTTATCAAAAAACTTTTTTGTAAGAAATATGTTTTGTATACAATTAACAATTGTCTGATTCCGGAATAAAATTTTTTTAAATAAATACCTACCAAAGAGATTTATACAAATTCATTAAAAAAATAACATATATATATATAAATAAATAAATAAATAAATATATATATATATATATATATATATATATATCAGGATTAAATAAGAATTACAGCTTTTACCTTAAGACAATGAAAAAATCGAAAGATCTCAATAACTATTCTTAAGTAAACAATTTTTACCTGAAAGTATTTTTCTTCGAGTTCACCTCAAGTTTTCTTCCAAAATAAGTTCCAATAATAAATAGGAATATTTTCTTTGATTTTACAAATCATTTTTCACAATGCTGATTTTTTAATTCAGGATGACTAGTAAATATTCTTCAATTTTAGTTAATGGTCACTGCTTTATCAATGAATTTAGATTGATTTAGGCAGCCAGGAGCAATTCACTGATTATAATTATCAGTGAAATTTCACTGATTGAAATTAAGAGAGAATATAGTCAGGGTTTCTCCGTAATGTATGAAATTATTCAATCTGATCGTGGAAAAAAGTGAATTAAACCTGATCTATATAATTCCTAAAGAACTTTCGATCAAAGTCAATCACTCTTGATACAGACGTGATCGCGTGATCATTAAAAGTAATTCGTCGATTCTCGATTCACTCAGAGTCTCTATAGAGAGTATGGAGAAAATGCGTCTCCCTTTTCTCTTGGCAGAGACATGGAGTTGCTCACGTTAGTGTTTATATGAGATGTTAATTATTCACGATAAAAGAAAAATCCACTTTTAAATACTGATCTCAAGTTCTCTTTCTCTCCTTAACAAACATTTTTGCCCTCTCAATCGGAATCAGTAAGATTTGTTATTGAAACAAAATCGATCACTAATTCATTTCTTAAGATTTCAGCGAGTTCAATCAGTGAAAAATTACGTATTTGAATAGTCAGATCCTGCTACTTTAGTTAAAATTTTATTTCGCGTCTGATCTATTGATGAATAAATGTATGAGCATCTATAGTAAATAAATTAGTAAATAGCACTATTGAAATTAGCAAAATCTTACTAATTCAGATTCACAGAACGGAACTTTGAGCTCTTTTAATTTAAAAATCTGATTATTAGTTACATATTTCTGACTTCTCAAATTAGTAGAAATTCATGAAGAGATGAGTAGGATACTTACTGAAATTTTAGTAGTATGGAAAAATAATTTTTTGGTTGAAAATTTTGTAACATGTTGCAATTGTTGCACCGAAAGTATTGGATATTCATGGGGAGTACATTTTTGGAATGTTTTATCGCATGATTATTATTTTTATAAAATTGAATAAATCATTGTTCTGAGTACAATATCATTGTTTTCAAACTTTCGCGGCTTCCTAGTATTGATTTCCACCACAGGAAGAGTCCGAAGAAACCTTTGGTTGATAGAATTAAGTTTATGAGTAGTTGTGCGAGTTTGTTATTTATTGCGGTGCTTACATTTTGTAAAATTTTGAAATTTTTATTTGAAGCATTAGAACCTCTAAAATATCTAACACCGAACATTTCCACTTGATTTCCCACTTTTCTCCCTTCTTTACAAAGTTTTGATTCATTTTTTCAAAACTATAAACAGAAATTCAAGACATCAGATAGAAACACACTTTGAAAGATTTTTTCAGAACGAGAACCAATTCTAAGGCTTGATGTCTCTGTTAAACGAATTTCAAAGAAGACTCCTCGAAATACTTTGTAACCAAATTTCAACTGAAATGAAGAATCTTCAACTGAAATACTTAAATTTTCATTTGAAAAAAAAAATTAATGAAAAAATATGATTTTCAACGATATGGTTATATTTTGAAGCAGAGAAATAAATTCTTCGATCAAATTAGTTAAATTCTTAATACAAAAACACAAATTAACAGCAATAAAGTTTCATTTTTAGTCAGAAGATATAAAAAAAAAGTTTCTTTTCAACCCAACAGTTAAATTTTCAACCAAATATTTAAATTTTCAGTTGAAAAATGAACTTTTAAGCAACAAAAAAATTATTTTTAACAAAGTCTTTCAATTTTCAAGAAAAGAGATAAATTTGTAACTAAAATTATGAATCTTCAACCCAAAGTATGAATTTCCAAGGAACTAATTCATTATTTCTTTATTCATGTTATAGATTTTCTTTTTAGTAATTTTTTAAATATTTTTTTAATATTGAATCACAAGGTAAATCTCAAATATATACTACAACTTTGTTGAATTAAATTAAATTAAAGGTAATTAAACATGGTTAAAATGGTTAAAAGTTAATTTAAATTAATTATTATTATATTTATATTAATTTTTCAATCATTTTACTTAGAAATTCATCTCTTTGGTTAAAAAATGGACTATTTTGTTGAAAATTCATTTTCAAACATCTTAATCTGAATATTTCATTTTTTTGTTGGAAATTAAATTCGTTTGTTAGAAAATCATCTTTTTGGGTTGAAAATTCAAGTAATTTTGTAGAAAATTCAAACGCTTGGTTGACAATTAATAAACTACGTAACAGAAAAAAAATTGAATCTCCACAATATTATGATTTTCGTAATGAGAATAGATAAGCAAAAATTTAAAAGTTAGGTGAAAATTTAACTATTTTCTTAAAAATTATTTTGCATGAAAATTGATTTTTTCAACTGAAAATTTAAGTATTCCAGTTAAAGATTTATTATATAAGTTGAAAATTCATCTCTTTGGTTGAAAATCCATCTATTTTTGTTTGAAACGATTAATATTATATTTTTGGCTGAGAATTAGTATTTTTTATTTAGAAATTGTATTATTTGGTGGAGAAATTTTTTTGTGGAAATTTCAACAGGTTTGTTAGAAAGCCATTTTTTTATTCGAAAATTCATATTTGCGGGTTTTAAATTGGGACATTTTGTAAAAAAAGTCGTCTTTTTGGCTTTAAAATTTACCATCATAGTCAAATTTCATTTTCTGTCTTCACTGACAAATGTTTCTTGGTCAAAAATGCAATTTATTAAACAAAAATCGCCTTTTTGATTAACAAATTCATCCTTTTCTTAAAATCCATAATTTTAGTTGGAAATTCATTTCTTTGTTTGGAAATTTTACCATTTTCTTGGAAAATCTTTTCTTCAGCTGGATATTTGCTTTTTTGTACTGAGAATCTAAATATTTCATTTTTTGTTAAAAATTTATCTTTTTGGTTAGAAAGTTATTTACTTTGTTTACGGTTGGACTCTTTTTTTAAAACTCATTTTTCTGATTAAAGCTCCGTCAGTTTAGTTGAATACTCATCTATTTGGTTTCAATTTTGACTGTTCTCTTAAAAATTCGTTTGCATTTTGGTTGAATGGTAATTCTTTCAACTGAAAATTTAATTATTTCATTGTTGATTTAAAAATTATCATTATGGTTAGTAACTCAACTAATTGCTCAAAGGTTCAACTTATTTACTGAAAGTTAATTTTCTGGGTTGAATTTTCATAATTTTAGTTAAAAATTCATCTTTTTGGTTGATGGGTCTACTATTATATTATTGATTGAGAATTTACATGCTTTGGTTAATGAAATTTATTAATCGTTTAAAAATTCAACCTTTTAGATAGAAATCCATACTTCTCATTTGAGAAGTTAAATATTTTCTTGAAAATTCATGTTTTTGGGTTGAAAAGTCAAATATTTTGGTACAATTTTCAATTATTTGGTTCAAAATGAACTTTTTTGCAACTTGTTCTTTTGGTTCGAAAATTAATTTTCTCAGTAGAAGTTTTATACTTTGTCGAACAAAATGCAACTTTTTGGTTGATTTATAATCGATTTTGGTTGACAATTCAACTATCTCTTATGTTGAATTTTTTTATTTGGACATTCAATTATTTGGTTCCAAATTTTTTTTCCGATGAAAAATCAACTATTTTGTTAAGAATTTGACTGTTTAGTGGACAATTAACTTGTTATGTTGAATATTCAACTAAGTTTTGAATATTCATGTATTTTCTTGAAAACTTAACATTTTTTAAAACATATCCTGTTGGTCCTAGAAAGTTGTGAATGTTCCAGAAAAGGGAGCCGGAACTTGGTAAATATGAAGAAAGAGTTTCAAAATGAAAACAAATCATTTCCAGACCCTCTCCCCAACTTGAATTAAAAATTTTCTGAAACATTTCCTATTTTATTAGTATTATGTCGGTCATGACTATTTTTGTTGTGTAAAAATTACTTTTGAACCCGCAAAAGTGGATCATTTTGATCTGAAGTTGATAATCAGAATGATATTCCACGGTTTGATCTCCCGGGGTTTAACGTGTACAACGACGATCCAACAGAAGGATATTATGATTGATGAACTACAAGAAATATTTCATATGCCTGGTTTGAAGCGAGTTAACATCTCAATTTCTGCAAGTGACACACGTACCGGAAATCGCAATTTCATGTAATAGCAAAAGCAACATAATAGCTCATGACCTACGGGAGTGGTGCCGATGCGATCCATTGAAGTATCGTTTGTCGCGAGCTGGGCAACCCCTTTCTATCTGTCATGGACAGAGCAATAAATTTAAACCAAGTGACCAGACCGGGATGTAGGCTGCTCTAAATGGCGAGTCTAAGATTTCTAACTGGGCAAAACTGCCAGTGCTTGGAATCTAATCTGACCAATCACTCATTCAAATATCCTCTCTTTCATTCCAAGACTGCGGATCTTACATAGTTTTCCCGACTTTTCTATCGTCCCTTCTAGTCTTCCTTTCTTGTCACTATGACATTCACCTGTCGACCTTCTTACATCAAGGATCTCTCGAGCTCGAAGATCGCTCTCAGCAACCATAAAAGCTCGAGAGTGAGAACGGCAATTTCTAACGTTTTCTTTAGAGATTAAAAGGGAGATAGAAAGAGGAAATGGGTGTGAAAATTCGTAAGGCCTAGAATCGATAGATGGTGTGTCTCGAGTGACTTCAATCCAAAAGGGCTTTCACCTCTCGTTTTTTTCTAATCTCATGTCCGTGATACCGCACACACTGAGCTGCAAACGATGGGTAATCTACTTTGGTAATCCATTGGACCGCTGGTTTATCCGAACTGGTAATCCGGTGTAATCTTAGTAATCCAAGACGGTCTATTATGGAGTTGAGTAAAGGTGAAACGTTTTTGTATGGTCAAAAGCTAGTCTGGACAGGCTAATCTAGCGCTTCTGTGGACGAGCTACTCTAGCGTTAGTCAGTCGGTCCTGTGGAAATATATTTTAGATGATTGACGTTAAAAATTATCCCAAAGAAAAATGATGAAAAATTCTCAATTTTTAATGCATGTTCCGTATTTTTCATTCTTTCAAACACCCTGGATATTTTTGGAAATGGGGAAAAAAAATTTGAATTCAACACTCAGAAGATTGTTTGGCCCTGACAGGCTAGCCAGCACCCGATTAGGGCCCGTAAGGACTGACTGAATGATGAGGCTAAACATGCATTTTTTTAGTGCTCACTTTTTAGTTTTGATACTTTTGAAAACCCTGCTTTTTTATAATGTACAAAAAAAGTATTTGTACGAGAAATTTAGAAAATTTGTTTTTATTTAAGTTGGCCCGATTAGACCCCAAAAGACTGCCTAGATGACGAGGAATTTTTTTTCTAATGTTAATTTTTTATTTTTGGTATTCTGAAACATACTGGTTATTTTTAGAATTAGGGAGAATTGAAATTGGAATTTTGAAATTAGATTGGGGCCTGAAAAGACCGTCTAGATTATATGATCTTGACAATGTCCTAACTGGACGCAAGTCCAATTAGCTTTTAACTGTTTGGTTGAAGATTTGTTGCTTTTTTTGTCAAAAATTAATGTTCTCAACTAAAAATTCAACTACTCTAGGTTTGAATGAAAATTAATCTTTTTTAGTGAAAAATTTATGTATTTTGTTGGAAATTCAATTTTTTTGTTGGAAACCATATTTTTGGTTGAAAATTCAACTATTTGTTAACAAAGTTATTTTTTTTTGTTGAAAATTTATTCCTTTTTCTCGAAAGTTTGTGTTTTTTGGTCGACGATTTGACTATTTTGGTAAAAAATTAATTTCTTTGGTTGAAAATTTAACTTTGTTGTTGAAAATTAAGCAACATGGTTTTAAAGTTGAGCAACTTTGATAAAAGTTCTATTTCCTAACTCAATATTATTGATTTGAGTCGAAAATGGTTTGGTTAAAATTTAAATACTTCGCTAAAGATTAATTTTTTTATTTAAAAATTAATTTTCTTCAACTGAAAATTAAACTATTTTATTTATGGTAAAAATTTGTCTTCATGAGTTGAAAAGTCATGTATTTATTATAAATTACGATTTTTTTCAGAAAATTAGGATTCTTACATGAAAATTCATCTTTCTGGCTGAAAAGTGAACTATTACGTGAACATTTTATCTAGCTGTCTGAAAATTTATAAAGTGTGATATAAATTCGTCTTCTTTGGTACAAAATTAATCTCCTTGCTTGAAAATTTATATTTTTGGTTGAAAATTGAACTATCTTTTTGAAAATTCGTTAATTTTTTTTGGTTGAAAATTAATTTTTTTATCTTAAAAAATAACTAGTTCATTCTTCAAAAAACAATTTTTTTTTTTCGAAAATTCTACCATTTGGTTGAAAATTCATGTGTTTTGTTAAAGTTTTGTGTTTTCTGGTAGAAAATCAATTTTCTGCTTCAAAAATTAGATTACTTGGTAGAAAGTTGAACTACTTTGTCAAAAATTCATTTTTTTTGTTGGGTTTGCATCATTTTAGTTGAAAGTTCATCTCATGAGAATTTATTTATTAAAATTTTCTCATAAAATTTAACTACTTCGCCGAAACGTTGTTGTTTTCAAGTTAAAAACTAATTTTTTAACTGAAAATTCAACTCTTAAAGTTGATTATTCATCATTTCAGTTGGAAATTTATCTCTTTGGTTGAAAAATTGACGATTTTGTTAAAAATTCATTTTCAATCTGAATATTGCATTTTTGTTGTCGAAAATTGAACTGTTTTGTTAGAAAATCATCTTTTTGGGTTGAAAATTCAATTATTTGGTAGAAAATTTAACTGTTTCTTTGACAATTAACTATTTTTTCTAAAACTTTATTCATTTTTTTAAATACTCATTTTTTGGATGGTGATGTATCATTTTAGTTGGAAAATTTGGTTAGTTGACAATTGAACTATTTTATTGAAAATTCATTTTTTCTTGTAAAAATGTAAGTGTTCCTTTTCAGGTTGGTAAAATTCATCTTTTTCAGTTGAAAGTTTAGGTATTTTGTTCATAAAAAGTCATTTTTTGTTTGAAGATTCATTTTAACTGAAAATGCATGTAAAGCGTTAAAATTTGAAAATTTAACTCTTTGGTTGAAAATTGGTTTCTTTTTGGTCGAAAATTAACTCTAACTGAAGATTTAACTCTTTCATTGTTCGTAGAAAATAATTCTTTTTTATTGGGAAATTCAACTATGTCTCAAAATTAACCTTTTTCTGTTGAAAATTGAACTAATTACTTGAAAAATCATGTATTTGGTTGAAAGTTGATTTTCTTTCAGTAGAAGAATAATCTTCGGGATTGAAAATTCCAATGTTAGTTTAAAAGTCACGAATTTGAAAAAATTATTATAAGGGACACGTTACCAGACGATATTTAGTCATATAGTTAATTGAATGTATTCGATACATAGAGTAGTGTAGTAAAAAAGAGGCCTGATATAATCATGTAATCAAAAAAATCATTCCACTAAATACATGCGTATAATATTCTAGGGTCATGATAATGTCACATTTTTTATTTTCGATAATGTCAAATTTTTCATTTCCACCCATATGCGGTCGTAAATAAATTTCCGTCAGCAGCAGTTGATTACATCTTAAATCCTTCCGACCATTTCATATATGATGAGTTCCTTTCAGCTTTTTATTTCTACCCTTTCAATCTAAATTCTTCTGCAATCTGCATACTTCCTATACACTTTGCAATTAAATTATTAAACAGATAAGAGAAATAGCCATAAGAACCTTAATAGCAGGACTTTATTGTTTCTTCAGTTTCCTGTGTTCAAAGTCATATTCGTAAAAGCTTTTGCAAGGTAAAAGCTGAAAAAAGGAACTCACATGAAGGCGTGAAATCACCACTTTGATGATCTTATCTGATGTCGCAAAACCTGCTAAGCGTGAAAGGCAAGCTATCTTCCCCTGTGTGGCTTTCATCGTGTTCAGAGGCCTTATCTAACTGGTACCACGGTGTGGTGGCGTAGGCGCCCTTGACACGATTACGAGATCTTCGCGCAGTCTCTGACCTCCTGAGGTCATCATCAAGAACTCAGAGCAGTCACTCGGGACAGCCGGCAAAAGAAAGCCTCGGAAAATTACCAGCATCTTCTTCCTAGTTTGCCATTCGACCTAGGAATCTTATAATGCTGATCGCTGCAGATACTATAAAACCTTCGTATCGATATCTACGAACTACTGACAAGAAGAAGAAGAAGAAGAAGTGCTTGTAATCGAAGAACCTTCCGGGAACATGTTTCTGTGAGACACACGCAAGAAACAGGCACTTAAAATATCTTCTCGATTATAGTTGTTCATTTCGTATATAGTTATATACTCCTAAAATCGGGATAATTCTTGTTAATATGAATTTTTGTTGATACCAGGGATCTGTAGCATTGTGCTAGCTCAACTTATTCAGTAATTACAGATCCGTTCGATCCGTAATCAGATTTGATTGACAAGTTATATTTTTATTATTCCGTTTTATATTCCTTCATTCTTTCAAGGGTGATTGTTAACAAATTGATCACTTTCAGTTCTAGTCACTTCCGAGTCTGTCCCACCAGTTGCTTTGTCTCGACACGGTGAACTGCTATTATAGGCTAAAACTTTGAAATAATTATCAAGACTATTCACAACTTGGGCTAAGAAAGTTCATTTTATCATTTTTTTGGAACACCTGTATCAACAAGCAGTGAATTTTACGATAGAGTTGCTCTCTAATAGGCCTTACACAACTATTGTTAGAAATAATGAATCGCCAAGATATAACATAAAACGTTGTAACTTCTATTAATTCGAAGATATTCATGTGGTTTGCCTACAATTTGATTATATGCTCCATATTGAATTTGATAAATTTATTCCAATTCAAAACATTCCCAAGATTAATGACAGGTATCCTTCCTGGCATACTTGTGAAATAATTATTCATATTAACCTACAGATTGAATTTAAACAAAAATGCCAAAAAAAAAAAACTGCAATGCTACCTAAACCAATATGAGAAAATTAGGAAAATATATGTGAAAACTGCTTAAAATAGCTCACAAAAATTACACCAGTAATGTAGAGCATTACTATACAGACTATACATTCCTATACAGAACATTACATTTTACAACACAATTACAGAGTATTACATATCATATCATCACCGTTAACTTTCTGGGAATTTGCAAATTGTCCTTAACAACAATTAAAAATTGACAATATCTTTAATGCATATTCTGCAATTGTTTATGTAAATTCAAGTAGCCTAATGATTAATGTAAGCATAAATACAAAACATAAATCAGTGGGTAATTGGTTGATCACTCAAAATAATGTATCTATGACGTCAAAAAAACTTTCAGCTAAAGGCACTGCAGGATTACACATGGTTCCTTCTTCACTTATGAAGACAATATCTCGTGTTATTGTCACATCGCTCAAAATAACTCTTAAATTTGCGCTAAAATCTGGAATTTTTTCGAATGTTTGGCAGGCTACAATTGTATGTCCTATCCTAAAGAGCGCAAATGGGTCTGATGTAGAAAATTACATACCTATTTAAATTATCAATAAATTTTCGAAAAAAATTCAATTTATGGAATCATCGTCAATGCGATACGTAGTAATGTGTCTGACTATCAATATGGCTTTTTCCACGCACATCAGTTGCTACAAATCTTTCGATGTTAGCTCAGCATGTACATGTCATTTTCGATAGTTACGATTAAGTAGATGTCGTTTATATTGCTTTAGCAAGCCAATTTTATAGATACGATCATATTTCCGTTAATAAAACTTACAACATTGATTCGTCACACGTTGCCAAAAAAACTTACAAAGATCCTATCTGTCTGAACAAAAGAATAAAGTTGAATATAATGGGCACTTATCTCGCAAATTTCGGCGTACATCAGGAATACTCCAAGGTTCTAATCTTAGCCTGTTATTATCTATTATATTTTCTTCTCTCACATTGTTACTACTTGATTCATGCTGAAAATATTAAATTATATCATCCAGTTTCTACTGCCAATTTTTCTGAAATTCTACAGGCTAATCTAGAAAAATCAGGCAAATGATGTAATGACCACTTTCTTCCCATTATTCATGTAAAGTTCAGGTTGTTATTATTCACAAAAAAGAAGGCAACCTTGATAAACCAGTATACAATTGATGGCGTAAATATAGTGCGGGTTCATACGATTGAATTTCTTTCAATGCTTTTTGATTTTGCTTAACATACAACTCACATATTGACAATATTGTTGCTCTTGCTCGTGAAACCTTAGAATTTCTCATTCGAACGTGTAAGCGTTAAGGCGTTAAGTCCCAGCTCGACTTTACATCTGTTCTTTAGTCAGCTGACAAGCAAAATATTCTAAAATGACTGAAAGTCTTGAGAATCTTTTTATAAAATATCTAGCAAAAATCGTTTTGGGGTATGATCCTTGAAAGACAGGGTACGGATCCCCTCAATGCTCTGAATCATTAAATTGGAAACAGCGTGCTGTTCTATATTTCAAATAAATAAGTCATCACTCTCCACTATAGGTTGCATAATCATATCAGTGGAATGTTGAAATTAGACAACAATCAAAATCTTGATAGCCATGGCTAGATGTATAATGTTTACATTATGATTATTTAGTCTTTAAGATTACTTTGTAGCCCTTTAGATGGTATAATCATCTGTTGTGCTTAAATGTTCTTTTCAAATGAAAAATAAAAATACTCACGAAGACTTCAGTATAATTACAAATCGATGTACCGAAGTAACAACGTGTAAAATTCTTAAAATATTTGTTTTCAAAAATCTTATCTTCTAAAATGGTCAACTTTTTATTAATCTCTATTAAATATTCTAAGAAAATTCTGATACTGTTCCATAATATATAGAATGTAAATCTTCAGCAAGACACATCTTTATGGCATTTCTCTTTATCATAATCGATATCAAAATCAAAATCCTGCATACTTTTGATTCAAAAACTACGGCCTGATTTGACCGCAAGTTCCTTTATTTATCTCAACGATAGTGAATATAATGAACAAGGAACATTGCTTCATGTGGAGAAAAGTTAAAGGTGTAAACATCTTATTTTCCAGAAGCCTTTAATCATTTTTTCGAGACGAGTGCTCGTTCACCTGTGAACTCTTCACCTTGAACAAAGTGAGATCCTTGTCTGTGTGGCACCGTTACCCCATGTCGTGAATCATTAGGAAGGCAGTGAATCATTTCTCTTCAACAGAAAGGATTGTCGCTTTTGAATAGACTTTCACTGACAGTGTTTGTGCATATGTCTCAAGTTGTATTCAGACAGAATGTGGGCGTAAGATATAAACTGGTGTCACAATGTCTGGAGGGCGTCTGTGCATTTCGAAAATTCAAAATGTAGACGAATATTTCTACGCTATTGTAGAATTTTCAGATATTTTTTCATTGAGAATGCCGAATTCTTTTTTACATTATGTATGTCATTACATAAAAAAAGCTTCCACTTTGTCGATATCACAGAAAAAACTAGGATTTCTTTCAGAAAAGATATTAGGTTTCGAAAGAGATACACAAGGAGGAATTTCTCTTACTGGAAAAGAACCCAAAATCGTAAATTGTTCCAAAGAAACCCAAAGTATGAACTCTAATAGAGACTTTTTGTACATGACTCATTTTTCGCATCGACTTACTTCGAAGATTTTACAAGTTAATGATGCAACTTTTACGATATAAAGCGGATTTAATGACACTGCTCTGGGTCAATGAACCAAGAAGGAACTCTAAAAAAAGTTCTATTGAAGTTTCAGTTCTAAAGTTCGCAAGTGCCATAGACACACGTTTTAAATTTTCCTTTGAACATCAAAATTAACCATGTCTGGTCTCTTTAGGGACACAAAGATGTCACCAGATACAGCACAGATTGATGTAACATTTCCCATAAGAATTCCAAGATGGACACTTCAGACCTTTGTTCAGAAAAATGCGAATGTCTCCTAAGCCAAGATCGACAATGTGCTACCTCTTCTTCATTTAAAGTTTTTCTATCAGTGAGCCTTTTTGTTTTTTTAAGTGCTTTTTGTTCTCCTTGGCCATCTTATTTTGCAATAATTTGTTTTCTCCGACCTTCACTTATTTTTTCTTCTTTCCCATTACATCTCCTTTCCATCATATACACCTTTGGCTTTTTTACTTTCTCACTCTTTATATTTCATATTCCTTCTTAACATTTTTCATTAGCTGTCATCAGATCTTTTTCCTTCTTTTTATTATTATTTCGCCTTTTTACTTCTGCTCAAATCTTCTCTTTATACCTTTCCTTCCCTTTTCTTCTCATCTTTTGAATCAACTTACCCACATGAAACATGTCTTCAAAATTGTCCCACGAAATTTATGAATTAAAATATAATATTAATACAAATTTTGTTATTTCATGGTATTTATCATCCGAATTAAAATACAAAAAATGAGGACAATATTTTGGATAGTGATGAAAATTAGTATCTTCACTTCAGAATTAATGCATCACATTTTTGTAAAATATATAGACAATCAAATAGTCGATTTGGTTTTAAAAGGTTAATGATTTTTGTTTAAAATGTGCCATTTCCGGTAAATTTTCTTTAAAGAATGATATTTTTTGTTCAGAATAATCTTTTTACGATGAAAAATGTTAGCATAATCTGAAGTCATTCCCAAATTATAAATCTTTTGTGTGATCAATATTGACGTTCATGATAAGAACCGATAGTTTAATCTATAATTAAATTAAAAAATTTAGCTTCTTCGAAATCCATAGATTTTTGTTATTAAAGCTACTGATTTCTAGTTCAAAACGCCAACATAAACGAACATAATTGAAAAATTGTAGATATTCTTTGACATGTTTTTCAAATTAAAAATAACCATTTTTTACAAAAAATACTAACATTATCCAAAAATATTAAAAAATTATCAATCTTGTTCAAATGAAATTTGTTTGTATTTGTATTATTTGAAATCTAATACTTATCTAATAAAAAGAATTATAGTTTTCAAAGAAAAGCAGCAACAAAGCAGAAAACTGTTTAGAAATATAAATCTTTCAAAATTTAATGAATTTTGTTCAAATAACTTGTTTTCTGTGAAAATCGTTAATATAACCTGAATTCACTTAGCGTGTCATACATAGCACGGCATGCAGTTGTTTATTAAAATGAAAAGAAAGGAAGAAATTTTTGTTTTATGGAATGAATTGATTAATTAACAATTACTGTTTTCAGTTGAAACTTTTCAAATTTCTTTTATTCATTTTGTGATGAAATAAATATTCAAATTTTGGTGTCGAAACAATGATGGGGGTGTACGCTCGGCGAATTCCGGACAATCAAAAATTGTTCAAAAATGCTAACTCTTGTTCGAACTATGAGTATTCTTGTTTCAAAATATCAATTTCTGATATAGAACACTAATGTTACCTAGAATTGCTGAAAAATTGTGAACCATTAAAATCTAATATTTTTTGCTCACAAAACCAAAAAGTGTGAATGATTTGAAAAATTTCAATCTTTAAGTTCTAATAATTCTGTATCAAAAATAGGATAGGATAAGTTAGGAGTAAGCGAAAGAAATGTGATAAATACATTTTTGGAAATAATTGAGATAATCATTGTTTCTTCATGTTTTGGTATATCATCAATTCCATTATTAAACTTAACTTGGCGAAAGAAGCTTTTAAGGTTTATCTATTATATAAAATAAATTTTCAGAAAATTTGTATATCTCAACTACAGATTCGTCAAGATAATGGATGAAACTTGTTAATCGTCTAAATAATTTTTGAAATTTATGACTACTCTTCAATATTTCTCTTTTCATATATAATATCACGAAACTTAATTTTTTTAATTCAAAACATAGTAGTCATACATAAAATTATATTCTTTTAATGAACCTGAAACAATTACTTGAAATGGTGTAATTTTTTCTCTGGTACATAATACATAATACGTAGTACATAAATAGCTTTAATCATGTGCCTTCAGTTTTCCTAAAATGTGTGAATTTCTTTTGATTCGAGTGCGCCACATTAGGCGCTGCACCATATTAGCCGCTCCCCTACAAGAGAATTTTTAGAAAGCTATTTCAAAAGTTTTTGAATCTCGCGGTCGTAAAGTATTTCGCACGAGCCAGACGTCTTTTTGGCGTGAGGTTGGTGCCATTTATAAAACAGGTGCATAGGAATTTCACTTGCATTGTCATTCGTGACGGTATCTTAACTTGGCTTTCGATGGTAAGCAGGTTTACCCATGTCTCATGCAAATTGAATTTGAATCCTTCTCGCGATTTACCATAAGAGAGTACCTCACTCCAGTGAAGCACGTACTCAAGAGGAGGAGGCTGCTGTCTACCTGCCTGCCTGCTTGCCTGATTGACTCAACCTTACACGTGATACTCAGAATGAGAGTAAGGTCGATGAATGCGAGACAGAATGCAGATAAAGATGCATCCCGATTATGATAATCAAAAATTGCAATCGGCTTAACCAAAACGAGGATCAGCATTATTATCTAAAATCAAAACATTTTACTTCTCATGCAAATAAGTTCAATTTATAAACGGCTTTTCGAACGAGATTTGCTTAAAGATTTCCAATGTAAGAGTATTATTCACGATAATTATTATAAAAATAGATATGACTGTTGGCATTAGTTCAGATTCGATGCAATCATTGGACATTCAACTCAGTGATTTGTTCCAATTTATGGCAGAAGAAGAGTTCAAACTGCATTTTAATTTTTTGAGAATTAGGAAGGATATAACGTGCTTTATTATTGAAATTTATATGGAAAGAACCTTATTTTTTTTTTACTTTTCCCAGACTGAATAATCAGGTTCTTTCGAAACCAATTATATATAAATATGGAGAAAAAAGTATACAAAGTATTTGAAAAGTGATCATAAAACTGCCTCGACTGCTCATTATCTGATAAAAGTGGACCTGTATCACACAGAAACATATTGATATTCAAATTGGATTAACAGTCCAAAAAATAAAAAGAAATTATTATATTTAAGTTAAAAATTAAAGTATAAGGATGATGGAAGGTACACCGATTAAGTTAATCCAATTGGAATATTAACATGTTTCTGCATGATATGGGTCCACTTTTTTCCAAAAATAAGATCTTGAGAAAGTCTCATGATCGGTGTTTAATACTTTTTAATTCTTTTCATACTTTCTTCTCCATATTTATATATAATTGGTTCAGAAAAAACATGAGTGTTTTCTTATAAACAACTTTGCAAATTCTGCAAAGTGTAAGAGGTGATCTGTTGAGGAAACCGGTCTGATTCCGAAATATAATTGTAAAATTCTGAATAAGTAGTCTGAAAGAAGTCGAAAAAATAAGATTCTTTTTATCAATTCTTATAAATTAAGTTGAAAATATTTTACATACTGAAGTTGTTTATGTAGTTCATCATTAAATTTGGGAGCAGTGAGGAGCATATGCTACTAACTTTATTATGTATTCATATGTGATTGTGCACTGTTGAACGCCGATCCTCAAATTTTATAACATCCTTGAAAAATTATTTTAGATGTTGCAGAATTGAGTAGTTCTCTTTCGAAGCTATTATTCTTACATATCTTTTCAATTTTTTAATTGTAAATATTCATTCTTATCAAAAACAAAATTTCGAGAGGAGTTTCAGTGCCCTTTCAGCAGTGACGATGTACATTTAAATTTGAAGAATTTCTGCTTTCAAGCTGAATATTTTTTCAAACACTTTTTTTTCTTTCGCTTGAAAAAAATTGTACAATTTTTTAATTTTCACCATTTTAGCTTACTATTTTAAAGTAGCATGTGCAATTCCATCAGATCTATTTTAATATATGAACGATCCAAATATAGAATTTTAGATACTGTTTTAAAAAACAAATTTTGCTAATCATAGGGAGGCTTGAATTAAAGTTACGTTTTCTTTTAAAGCAAAGAAAGAACTACAACTTCTCAAATAAGTAATGCTAAATAAACAATTGCAGATATAACTATTATTTTCTCTAATGAAACCTTAACTTAAAAATCTAATCCCGAAATATGAAATCAATAAAACAATAATGAAGAAACTGCATTATAGGAAAACAGTTAATTGAATTGATTTTTCACGAGAGAAAATATTAGTTTTATATTAAATTATAACGTAATTGAAAGGGGTGTAAATAGTTCCGCATCAAATGCTCTTTTTTAGTGTGACAAGGTTTTATAACTTCAAAATTTGGTAGTGATGAGAAAAAATTTATTTTAAAATTATTCGGACCATTTTTATTTGAAGAATTTGTTCAAATCTGCGAAAGATAGAAAAACGAATAGAGCCAATAGATTCAGCGGAAAAAATTTAATAAAATCAATTCATTTAATAATTTTTTTATCCATCCAATTTATTATATATGGTACGAATATAAATTCTACACCAATATTAAGTCCATAAAGAAATAATAAAACACATACACGAATCGAATGCCGCTATTCGTTTCTCCGCATCTCGCATTTTGAAACAAATTGTATAAACAATCTAAAAATATGGTTTTCCTCGTAAAATTATTTATTATATTTTACTCTACTAGTTTTTCCATGCTTTCGCGATAAAATGATTTCTTTAAAGTTTTCGAAAAATACAACAAATGGTAACTTTTCACTTTTGAGCTTCGCATTTATCTTGTAACATATTTTTGGCGTTTCACTGGTATATTTTGTATTACTCAAAGGCTAAACAAATAATTTGAAACAACATCATTTTTCATGGCACCTACATGTTTATGACAGATGATGATTTTTGACGATATTTTTCTCGTAGAGTATGAACTTTTTCCAACTTTTATGTTATAGATTTTCACAGATCTATCAACTCTCAGTTGTATTTTCTCATTTAAAAAAAAATTGGTTTCGAGAATATTTTTTTTGTCTTTCCGTAAAATCTCTTATTTGGCGCTTACATGTTCTGGCCGTGACACCCATCAGTTGATATACTTTCCAAGATTTCTTCAACATTATGTTTGTACTTTCTCATATAATAATGAATGTACCTCGGATTTTGAAAGGGAATGAAATTGAAAGGGATTTCGAAGCAGCAGGGACATGTGGTTTAGTTCTCGTATGATTATGGAAACAGTAAAAAGGAAGACGGTTATCATCATTCTATGAAATTCTCAATGGCCAGACTTGAACTAGACTCTAGTTTTGTCATCTGTTGTATCCGCTCTTGCAAGCATATATGAATAGACTCCCGCTTATTAAAACGAAGGTTTCCTCAATAGAAAATTTTTCAGTCACTATTTTGATTTTGACAAATCAATTCAATTATCTATATTTCAAATACTTTTAATATTTTAGTTTGTAAATATGAAGAAACTCTCATTTTAGTTTTTAAATCACAAATTTCGTTCTAAAGATTTCAAATCGATGGAAACAATACTTTTTTCAAAATTAATTGTAATGTTTCAAACTGACATTTCAAAAGATCATATGAACTAATGCATCTGTATCATTACAGAATCACAGATGTTCATAAACTCTGTATTCTACAAGAATCGATTATAACATTAGATAATTAGCGCCAAGACGTCTTACGTAATTAACGTAATTGCTTTAACTATCGCTGATCAGCGAACTTCCTATCCGTGCAAATGCGGATCTCAACAAATCAGAGCTCTAGAACCGCAATTTTTATATGACATCTATCATCCTAATTACCCTTTATGATGACCATTCCGCGCGAGGCAATGATGCTTCTTCCGCTTAATGATGTCGGTTATGCTTACTCAGATTGCTCAGATGATGGTCCACGACGCGAAGGGACGTGACCGTGTAGTTTTTTATTGTGGAAGGTTTTATTTTCAATTTTTTTTTACAAAATACATCTCATAAGTTTAAGCTTCCATATTTTGAAAACAATGTGGAAAATACGTCAAAAACAATTTTTTGCATCAAATTCACCAATATTGTTGTTGCAAATCTGCACAGTTTTCATTTACTGGAATTTTCTCTGAAATCAATATTTTTAAGGGCAATAATTGTTTAGAGAGATCTCAGTATATATTGTCTGTTAAAATAATATTCAACAATAAAAAAGTGTCAAACGCGATATGTTTTGCATTGTTATGGATTATATTTTCAATTTTTTTTTATAACCATTTTCATCTATTGGATTTTTCTCTAAAATCAATATTTTGAAAGACATTTTTTTCAGATGGATCTCAATGTATGTTATCTGTTTGAGTAATATTGAACAATAAAAACATGTTTTTTATGTCGTTGAATGTTATATTTATCATTATTTTTTTTATAATGTACCTCTTGTAAGGTTAAGCTTCAGCATTTTCTGATAAATATGGAAAAAATATGAAAGAAAATTTTGAACATCAAATTTACAACCATTATTCTCGCAATCTTCAATTTTCATCTGTTGTAATTTTCTCAAAAATCAATATTTTGTAGGTTATTAATTGTTTCAATATAATTTAATATATATCATCTGTTTGAGTAATATTCAACAATAAAAACATGTGAAGCACAATATATTTTGTATTGTTGATGATTATATTTTCAAGCATTTTTTATAAAGTACCTCCCATGAAGGTAAGCATCCTCGAATTGTTTGCACCCTTCTTTAATTTCTTAAATAATAAATTTTTGTAGCATATTTTCTCTACATTAATTAAATTCTATCATTTTACGTATAATGCATACATATTAATATTCCAGTGCAATACAATATTTATCCAAAATTTAATAAATAAAGTCACCTTCATTTCAACATGCCAAAAATTGGGCTAAGGTACCCAAAACTGGCACTCCTAACCTACACAGTGAAAAAATTCTTGAATCAAGGAAAATTTACTTTATTCACAGAAATAGTCGTACTGAACACGTCATATAATACATTCTTTTTATACAAAGAAATGGTTTTATCTAAACCAAAAGTATGAAACTATTGTTGCAAATGAACAGTTATGTCACTTATTGAAATATTAACCAAGCGATGAAAAGTTGAAAGTCGAATGTGATTTCAAATCCAAAAAATATTCTTTCGAAACAAATCAAAGCCTGGATAAAAAACTTCTCCTTATTGGAGGATATGATATTTGGTTCAAAGAAGCATACCTCAACTTCTAGCTAATTGTTCTTGGAAACAAAAGAATGGGCTCCTAATATTGGTAAATATTTCGGTGATGAATGAAGTAACATTCAACAATGAAGACAGGTGACACGCTTAAGAGATAAAGCTTCCACACTTTCGAAATCCACTTTAAAACGCTCTGCTATATATTTTCTTCTTGCGTCTGAAAACGGTTTTCAGTGATCCTCCACTATTTGGAAAATTAGTTGATTCTCTTTTCCGCTGTTTGTAAGGGATTTATTGAAAGTAATGACCAGATGAATAACGCATTCCCAGCATTTCCAAATTTAAGCATTTTATTTTAACAATGAAGTGTGTAATTTAAGACTGTGAAATAAAAAATAAGATGCAGGGCCAATAAAGAAGTCAAGTGACTTCTTAGCGATGTTATCTTCTCTTCTCATACTTACTGGATCCAATTTGTTTTTGATATTTGGAATATTATTTCAGAAAACAATCCGTTAAACACGTCGTTTCATCGGGAAATAATTTGGGAAAAAGCAAGGAAGGATAACTTTTTGGCTCAGATTCCACAAATGTCGATAAATTTCTGTAAGGGCTGCTTTAAAAATGTTTCCTTCTGCAGGAGGTTTGCTCGATCATGAGTGGTATATTATAAAAAGCGATTTGATAAATAACATTTAGCAATACAAAACATATTGTACTTTACATTTTTTCCACTAGTTACCGTTACTTGAACATATAATATATATCAGGTACACTTTAAACCATTAATAACTTTCAAAATATTAAATTTAAAGAAAATTGTGCAGATTTAAAAGACAAAAAAGACTGCATTAGTAAATTCGATGAACAACTGATATTTTGTATATTTGACATATCATTGATCATATGTTCAGGTTATTGTTGTTTTTAAATCACTGCGAGGATGGCTTAACATAATATTTATTTAATATATTCCACTGTCAGTTCAGAAACTTCATTTGTTAATAACTGAGGATATTCGTACGGCTACCCTACTCAATCATGTAAAATAATCGGGGGACTTGGAAAGGGGTTACATTGAGGGGGTTGGTCGAAAAAATTTGCACCAATCATGCCAGTATATCTCGTCCGGTCGACCGTGCGAATAGACATTTCAATTATTAATAGCTGAAAAGGTCCATGAATCATGAGAACGAAATTTATCCTCGTATTTTCGAAAAACTAATGAATTACAGTAGATAAATTCTAATAAATGAAATTGAAAAATCCTGCGGTTATCATCTTCTCGGCAAGTTTATCTCGTTCAGGTTTTCTCTAATCCCTTAAGCCGTGTACTTTCTCAGAGCACCTTTTCTCTCTTCTTTCTTCCAGGGACTCGAATCGGCCCAAAAGAGAAAAAAATACACGGCATAAATCGGGGATTGCTCCCTCCGTTGCTATCATTAACATTCCATGAATAAAGAGTCAACGATCTGAAGAATCTCCGGATACACCCGATGAATCATGGGTTTACAACTTTTCTTCATGGATACATACAATACTTGGGGATTGAATGTATAAGGGAAATAAACAGTATATGTCCTATCACAAGCGTAAGTCAAACGGTTTCTGGCTTTTTAGAGAAATTTGATTCCAGAATGCTTGTTTTTCTAAAAAGGACATTAATTGCTTTACCCTAAATTACTATTTTTACGAGAATATTAAATGTGCTCCCTTCTCTTCCTTTGTTCTTACTTATTCTCTATCCTCAATTTTTTCAACTTATTTTCCTTGATTCTTTATATACATACTTAGATTGTTATATTCATTATTTATATATTTATTTATTCAATTTTAGTAATACCTACTCTCAGTCATTTGCTGACACAAAATGAAAATTTTTAATCGAAACTGAAATTGAATGTCATTATTGACACCATGTTGAAAATCTGAAATATTTATAATATTACAATCTAAAATCAAATGTTTTATACTTGGAAAATATTTTCCATTTGAAAATTCAAATATTTTATTCAAATATTTGGATTTACTGGCAATCTTCTTATCTGAACAATTGTTTATAAAGCGTCTAAATTAGTATCATTTGAAGTTTGCATAACAAATTATATCATTTGCAATACAAAACGTAAGAATTACAAAATATGTCAAATTGAAAATGTTTTGAATTGTAGAATTTCAAAACCGGATGCTTTAAAAATTACAATAGTGTCAATTAGAAACTTCCAGGATGGAGAATTTTAAACAGTAGCATTCAAGATTATGAAACTTCTTGTTAGGAATTCAACAGCTTCATTTAGAAAGCTGTTACCAAGGTCGAGTATTAATTCAATGATTATATTAAACAGTTCATCGTATTGAAAATTAAACAAATGAAAAAATAAATATTTCATTTATACGCATAAGTATAATTTACATATATTTAGGTTGTAGGAAGTTGATATTTTCAGCAAAAATGATTTCGCAACTTCAAATCAAACTATTTTGGATCTAAAGTGTACAAAATTGAACAGTCTTAGGTTGCAGGTTCTAAAACAACTGACATTTTTTGGAAATTATTAAAAGATCTAAATTTAAAAAATAGAAGAATAAATAAAACAAAAAAATGATTGCAGATTGTACCTTCAAAGTTTAGCAATTTAAATTAAGCAATTTAATGTGTACAAATTTAAACTTTGCGTATGAGGTTGGATTTTTTTTTCTATTTTAAGCCCAAGGAAACAAAAATATTTTGAATGTAATTTTTTAAATTGTATATAAATTTGGAATAACTCACAGTTCGAGATAACATGAATTAACGACGACCTAAATTTAACAATAGTTTTAAGTGCTCATAACTAAACACTGTACACCTTGCAAAACCCGAAATGTAAAAAATTTTCTATTTTTCAAATCGAGGAAATGTTCGAGCTGAAGCGTTATGCAATAAATTATTTTATCATTTCAAACTAATTGAGATACTTCGGATTTATTTTCATATTATAAGTTGATTTTCTCAAACAAACAAACTATACTTGTATTTTTTGCTAATATTTTGTTGAATTTGTATTTTGATAAAGAAGAGATTTTGTGAGTTTTATTTGGGCTAAATTACTTTTGTGGCAAAGAGAATTTTGTCTTATAAAATATAATTTTCGCAATTTCCTCGGAAACGACAGGTACGAAAATATATTAGGAAAACATTTTACACATTTTAGAAATTTCTCTCACAAATTTGTGTTACACCATTGACGAGAAAAATTAGGAAATTGAATTTTCATAAAAATAAAATTCTGTTACCACAAAAATGGTCCTTATTTGATTTTTTTTTCCACTAAGATTCAAACGAATTTTTTGTACAATATTGAAAAACCAGAATAAATGTGAATTATATTTAAATATTTTTTATCATGAAACTTTTCAGTAAAATAATTTTTTACCTTGACATTGTTTTTGTAATTCAAATAGTTTTGGCGGAAAACTTTAAAAATAGATTTTATGGAAAATAAAATTCTGGCCATACAAATTGTTTAGCCCAAGTGAAATTCACAGGATAATTTCTTTATATAGACATACATTTTTTTAAATATTTGACAAAATAAAAATGGTGGGGATTTCCATAGATCAAAAGTCAAGAGAACTTTCTTTCTTTATGAAAATTGCATTTATTAATTTTTCTTATAAATGATGCAAGATATGATAAATGAGTGAAAGAACAATTTGTAGATTTTTTTTATAATTTAAGGATTTTAAATTAGATTAAAATCAAATTGAAAATCCTAGTGAGCGTCCAATACTCAAGTTATTTTATAGAATACCTGAAAATAAAAAAAAAATACAACGATCAAATTTGAATAACCACCACAAAAATTCTCTTATCACAATTCCTAAAAACAAAAATTATTTCCTTGGACAAAAACAAAAAAGAGGGAAGAAAATATTGTGATTTGATAATAATAAAAATGAAAAAGAAGAAAGAAATAGGAAACACAAGGAAGGGGATTTGGTTGGTTTCCTTCTCAATTTTCTGTCCTGTTTTTTGTTTTTGTCCAAAGAAACCAATTTTTTTCGTTTTTAGGAATTGAAATTCGAGCATTTTGTGGTGGTCGTCCAAATTTGATCTTTGTATTCTTGTTTTATTTTCAGGAATTCTGTTCATTAAATTTTTTGAATGTGCAAACTATTTATTTTATTTTTTCATGTTTGCCGTTGTTTGCGAGGAAAATTCGAAAATTTTATTTTATGGCAAGCAATTTTTTTCGCAAATCTGAAAAATTCTTATTGCCTGATTTCCTCTAGGAGACAACAAATTTTGTTCTTGAGAGATTCTGTTACTTCAAATGTAGAACCTGACTAATTTAAAATAAATTCGGTATAAAGATATTTCTTTTCATATTTTATTTGTTTTACTATTCATTAAATTTCCCTCTACCCTGATTTAGTATCTTATTTCTCACGAATTGTTATCCACACGTATCTAATTAAGCCATATAGTGGAAAAACTGTTAACAATTTGTGTAGAGCTTCCAAACGTGTGGAAAAAAGTTCCTTTTTTTTTCTTCACAGAAATTCAGCGGTAAACTCGCACACTTCTTTTCAGCATCTTATTTACATTTAAATTTATGTAAATCGCACCTTGTCCCTCTTTTTCTCAGTTTTCCTTCTTCCCTATCTGCTTCCTCTTTAATTCTTCCTTAATCATTCCATATCATCCGTTTGCAGATTCCGCTTCTTTTTATCTGCTTTGCTACTACTGAAAAAAGTGATCTAGGAGTATCTACAAAGTTGTTCATATCACCGGCCTGGAAATGAAGCAATTTACGTCACTCAAAACACTGAGATTGCAACACATGCTTCCTCTCTACAAATCCAGTTTAATAGTAGCGATTGTCTGGCAGATTTTTCATTAAAATTCCCACGATGCCTCTACGTATGAAAAGAACAAGAAAGAACGCACGGAAGTGTCGTCAAGTTCGCACGAACAATGTCATCAACTTCGAAAAGGTTGTGACAACGTTTTCTCGAGAGGAAAGCAGCCTTGAGGTATAAGTTCATCTAAACGGAACTAACGAGTACATTGCACTTTTGTATATCCTACTATCGTGACACTTATCCCAGTCTTCTCCCTGAGGAATCCTTAGTGGCGTACTCATACTGTCTCATTTTCAGTACACAAGTTTCATTCAACGCCGATGTTAGACGTCCGTTTCTGCTTCGTACTTTCTCCAAATTAGCGATAAAATTCCGTGTACTGCACTGGCATTAGATAGGGCTGCTTTGCGTATTCTCCTCTTACTTTCAAAACTATTGCACGAAGATCAGACGTCCTCAAGCTGAAAATTGCCGTGGCCTCAGGCTCCCAAATGGATCTTTTCCTGAAACCACTTATATCGTTAGTGTCCGTGACTATTTCAAAATAAAGAGAAAACGACTAAATATATGCAGATTTTGTTGAATTAAGAAATGAGTTCTGAGAGTCGATTTTTGGCTATGCACGTCAGTAGCGCCTATCTCAGAGATCTATAGTGAAAGAGCTATTTTAATTCCCGAAGGGGAAAACCCAGTGAAAAGTTGGTTGAATGGAAATAAAATTTTGGTAGAGTCAACACAATTTTAATTGATCTCATCTTTTGTAGAATCTACCAAATATTTCATCAGCCAAAGATGTTGTTGAAAAAAAATTGTTGGGTCAATCAAATCGTTCTCTGATGGCCATTTCACTCTTGAAGTCAAACTATCAAGGAGACGTTTCACGTCTAGTGCGGTATGTTATTATTTATATTTTTATCATGATTCAAATAACTCAGAGTATTCACTGATGGTAACAACTTTTCAAAACTGTTTCTTCACAAAATAATTTGTGAGATCCAAAAAGGTCATGCTAAAAATTAAACTCAAGTAACAAAAATGTTCAACATACGTTCTACTTAGTTTTCTCTACATTTTTACATTTCTTAAACAATTTTCGGGACAAAAGTATTGAAAAAGTTCTGCTTTTTTTCGGAATTCTTACAAATGTTGATTGGAATTATGTCCCAAAAAACACGGCTGAAATGGGACGAAAAAATACCAAAATTTTCGGAATTCTAGAGTAATCTGTAATACTTGGAATCACGCCGGAACATTTCGAAGGTTTTCAGAATGTTCCTGATTAGTCTGAAATAATGTATAACTTTTTAAGTTACTTCAGAAAGCTCAAAAATATTTCAAAAGCTTTCATAAGATATAGGAAAACTTAAAAATATTGTGGAATTGTGATAGAGTTTCAGAAATAAGGAATTTTTAATAAAATTTTAAACCATTTCTAATTGGTATTACATACAATTGCAAAATACTCTAGAGTATCCTAGAAAAATCCAAAACATTATGAAATCGCCGAAAAAAGTGTAAAGCAATTTAGAACTCCAGAATAAAGTAGAAAATTCTAGAAAGTTAAAAAAAATAGTTAAATGTTCAAGAAAAGACTATAAAATTCTAGAATATTCCGAACTATTCCAGAATATTCTATAAATGTCCAGAATATCCTGAAACATACCAGAACATTCGAAAACATTCAGGAATATTCTAAAAAATCTGCAAACTTTTCACAGTTTACAGAGAATTTTTAATTCTATAGAAAAATAATAGAATTTTATTTTTTAATTTAAAGAAAAGTAATAGAATGAATGAATTAGCCTTATGAGACGTGACACCTTGTATTGCAAGTTTGAACATGGTTATTTTATTATTTACAAAAAAAATTATATTCACATCACTGAACAATGAAGTTTGTTGATGCTATTATATTCTTCATTTCTCTAAATTATTGATCAAATTTTCTCTTTCATCACTGACGTTTTCCTCAAGTACTTCAAACCCACCCAAGTTTGCAAAATTGATTCAAAAATGTCATCGATTGGAAAACTTTTCAAGGCATATCAAAATAGATCATTTATTTCAAAAATTATCAATACTAAAAGTTACAACAAAAATGTTGAAGGAAATAGAGCAAACAATTTCATTAAATGAGAAATTATAATGAAGTACCATGATGTTCCGTTGGGGGATTTTACCAAGATTAATTTCCTTAGTTTATAAAATTAGTAGAAATTTCCAAAAATGGCTTCCAATGGATATAACTAGATTTTGTTAAATGCAGAGTCTTCTTCAAATGATTCATGAATTTCAATGTATATTTTCTAATACAAATCAATTTTCTAAATTCGAAAATGTTTTTTATTAATCGATGTCATGTAAAAGACCTCTTCCGAAACTAGACCAATTTCAAAAGCTACATTCCATTAATTATTGTAGTATATAAAATGAATAATAGTTATATTTTTATATTTATTGTGGAAGTCTGAAAATATTTAATATCTTATCGCAATTATAAAATTTTCCATCTCCACCTGGATCAGAGATCTAATATACCATAACACGGGACTGATAGGAACACATTGGAGAAACTGGATCACTCATAATTTTATATTGTATAATTCGATTTCTTTTTTCTGGAAAAATTTCGAAAGCTTTTACATTTTTTCTGTAAAATAAATGTCAAACTTCATTTTAGAGGCTGTTTCCTCCAGTTTCGTGAATACATTTTCATTAGAATAATATTTATATGAGGCTGCAATTTTCTGTATTTTGGTTAAGTCGAGTGAAAATACTTTGATTACAAATTTGATGGATATTTATGTCATTTGTCATATCGTACATCGTCTTAAGAAAATTATCACAAATTTCAAACAACATAAGATGCTTTGTTTTGGCAAAGTTTAATAAAAATCTGAATTGTCGAGTTCAGGTATATGATTGAGAAGTTATTTTTTTCTTCTGATTAAAAGTGGTCGACTCAACCCCACACTGAGGGGTAAAGACGGACACACTTTGGACTGTAATAACTATTTGCTTATCGCTAAATTAAATGATCTAATTCCAGAATACGTAACAGGAAGAATTAGGCATAAAATATTTGAAGAAGTCATAAATAATTTGAATTTCTACTGATAATATATTGAGAAAACCCTTAAAACATCCCGCTTGACCCCGACTGACACTAATTGATCAATTCCGCTAACTTCAATCAATCTTCCTACCTCTACTCAACAACTTTATTCCCCTGAGCATCACTTAGTCTTATGTACGTCTTTTCCGACATTTATGGTTCTAATAATTTCAAATAATGTCCCATTTATTTTGCTTCGTCGACACTTTTCACCTAGATATTGTTATGATCCATCGCTCAAGTTTATTGACATTATTATTATTATATAACTAAGCCAAATCCCTGTCGGGATGAGCATAACTCATTTGGTTCTAGCCTCATTATACTGTCGGTGATCAAGAAATTCATGTGAGAAAGGGAAGTATCGGAGGAGGTATAAAGGGAAAAGTATGAATTTGTGATCAATCTCACTAGCAATCACCGCAGCCGAAGAGCTTCACAGTTTTATCATGTCATTGATCACACATTAATAAGCAATCTGACTGATTATGCCATAATAAGATCCATATTCTTTAGTCCAATCAGACCCACTAGTTAAAACTCTCCACGAGGGCTCATTAGTATCCTACGTCAATCGTTTCAGGCGTCTCTTACTTCGCAGACACTTTTCATCACAAAATTCTTATGAACTATTTTTCTCCACAGTTTCCGGAAAGCTCGTAAATTGCCTAATGATATTCATCCTGAAAAAAGGACTTTGAATCAAAGAGGAACCTCTCCTCCAGAAATGCTTGCAGAAAATCGTAATGTGCGTAAAAGAAGAACAATGAATTAAAAATCCTTACACTATATGATTGTATCTGGCTCGTTAAAATGTGAAGAGTTTTACGGAGATCACGCTCTCCGATTAGGCTGATGTAAACGGCACTCTTAAATCTCCCGAGACGTTCTAGATGTCTAAGTACTACTACAGACTAATATACCTTTGCCTGATGGGGCCCCTGACACAGTATACATTTGGGTCATATACAATTAAAATTTTTTAAGCTTGTCTCAGTTTCTTAAGAAGTGCACTCTTTAACCTCTCAGAAATATATCCTCTTAAGACCTTGCTAGCAAACTTTCCAGATGGTACCGTAAAACGGGGCTAATCGGGACATATCGGGGAAACTGGGCTACTAAGTATTTTTTTATTTCATCATTTGATTTATATTTCCTGGATAAAAGTTCGGGATATTTTCGATGGCTTTCTGTACAATAAATGTCAAACTTTATTTCAGAGGTTTATTTTGAAGCGGTAATTTTCTGTATTGTGGTTAAGTCGAGTCAAGAACACTTGCTAAACTTTAGTTGCAAAATCGTTTTGTATATTTATGTTTTATCTAAAATTTTGAGCAAGCTAATACACTTTCTTCTTCGTTAGAATCATTCTTATAAAAAGTTCGAATTTTTATGGGAAAGCAGGACATGGCGAGAAATTATAATAGGGAAGACCGGTGTAAGATGAGAATGCGGAGTCAAATGACACTCTGAATAATAGAAATGCTATTGAGTTTCTCGTAAATGAAACAAAAATTAAATGATAAGTTATTAATAAAGAAAGGTGATGTCGAAGTTTTAATCAAAATCTTAATTTGGGGCGAATTGAGCCGGGTTTATTGGGCGAGACGAGACGCTTTTCTCCTATTTGTTATAACATTTTGATGGAGCTCGCAGACAATTTTTTGTATGCAAGGATTGAGTTTCCAGTGCAAGAGTTGTATTTTTAGCATATTCAGGAATGAATTTCCATCGATATCGACACTTACAAGTTTCAGAATGATTATAACATTTATATTTTAAACTATTTCGATACATTTCGTAGAGAAAATCCAAATTTTTATTTTTCAAAAAATTATGCTTTTTAAGGTGTGAATGTTGTGAGAACTTCTTATTAATTATTTTCATTTGATTTTCAATTGTTCCAACTATTTCAAAATGAAGGTTTCCAAACCATAATGACCAAAATGACATCTTTTACGAAACCTTTTTTATTAGTTCAAAAAATGTTCTTATTCAAGATGCATATTGATGCACCCAGTAAGTCAGTTTGCTAAACTTTCAGTTAAATAAAAAATAGATGTGATAGAATAGGATCATTATACTTCTAAAAATGCATCTATTGACCTTACTGAATGGTATTGTTATACAAATAATATATATATATATATATATATATGTATAGGTAGTTTTTTGACATACTTCAGACCAAAGTTTGGTCTTTGTTCTGCAGTATGTCAAAAAACTACCTATAAATACTGTTTTTATAAATTTATAATACTCTGATAAACAACATCGTTCAAACACCATCATTAATCTAATAAATAGTATTGCTTAAAAAAATATTTAAATACTCCAGAGCACACAAATTCAAAGTAATATACAAAAAGGAGTGAAATTCTATAATGATTAAAAATGAGAATTCATGTACGAATCAATACTTCGGGGAACAAGCTTATTTATATATTTTTAAATATCATATTCGATCCAAATTATTGCAATAATCTAGAGCTTGAAAGTTATAGAGAAATCATTTCAATCATTGGAGATGAATATTTTCATCCAAAAGTCAAGTTTGACTTTATGTATTTTTTGAATGGCCCCTCTACAGTCTAAGTCTCCCATATATTTAGAGTTCCTTTTCATCTTTATTTTGAAGAAATGAATCATATGAATAGACTGTGAAAAGTTTAAACAATTTTCAATGAATGCTTGCAAAGATATCAGTCTTTTGATTTTTAGATATTGTGGTCAATCACTATGATTCCGCTTTATTCGCGATTAAAATGATTGGCCACCCATTATACTATGACACTACTATCGTGTATCTTAATTTACCGAATTTATCTGAAATCCAAAATTGGCAGTTATATCTATTGTAAATAATAAAAAAATAATAATTTTCAAAAAGCGCACACACGGCTTTTCGTTCGAATTCCTCACACATTTAGGACTACACTGCATTAACCTAGCTTGTCAAATACGCTGCGGAATTTTTTCGCTTCAGCCTGCCCTATTTATTAGTAGTTTTTATTTCTGAGTATTCTCATATATGAACATATTTAAATAAGGTGGCCAATCATTGGGGGGTGGTCAGCTATTGTACATATTACCCTATACTAGTTTCCATGTTATTGAGTGACTCTAATTATTCCAATTCCTATCTCGATTACGGAAGTATTACGAAGTCGTTTCAATCTTGAACGTTCCGTTACGAGGATGCAATCCATATTAAATATTTATCCAGTTTTTGAATTCTCTTTTCGCTCGTAGATCTTTCTAAATGTTGAAAATTATGCTTAAATGCTGACGGCTCGTGGATCTTGAGTAAGATAGTAATAAAGGAGAAGAGTGAATGAGTGAGATAGTAAAAGAGGAAAAGAGTGAGAGAGTAAATGAGTAAAAGAGTAAAAGAAAGATATAGGAGTGAAAATCGGGTGGCTGTCTTCATGGTGTAGTACATTAATAATTTACTCTCGTCGCCATAGTCGTAATAGTCGCGAGTTAACTGTAAAGCCAGTGCATGGAGTGGAGATGCTGCACAACTTCTTATTTCATATAGATTCCGAGTGGTCTTTTCTCCTCCTCAGGAATAGTAGTTGCATTGACTTTCGATGGGAATTAGTAAGAGTAAAACATACACGACACGCGGAGACATTTATTAACGGTAATGCGGCAAATTACTTACTCTATACCGGAATATGGTAGTTTCTGTACTGAAATTTGCTCGCGTGCAGACCAATCTCCGGAATACATATATATCGATTATTGATGAACAAAGCCCTATCACGACAAGCATCCGTAATCAACTTATTATCATAAGAATAAAAATTTCATTAGAATGAAATCTAAGCGGTTCTTCACTTGCAGTAAATAAGAAACAATCTTCTACATTTTTTTTCAATTAACCGTTTTTAGGGTCGTACTTTTTTCCAAGGCTGAGAAGTGAGGGAAAATTATGAAAAGGGAATCGAAGAAAATGAAGGGAAATGAGTGGAGGTAAAGTAGAGGAAGTGAAAAGAAATGACGTAAGGTAAAGTCGGAGATGCGTGGGGAAGTGGAGTAAGAAGAATCAGGGAAAGTATGTAAAATTTGTTGGAGTAAGAGAAGTGAGGGAAAATGAGGGGTACTGCAGTTAGGGGAAGTGAGGGGAAACTATAAGAAAAAAGAATACGGGAAGATGGGAATTAAGTTTCAGTGAGGGGAAGTAGGGAAAATGATTAGAAATAAAGGTATGTATAGTGGAGGAAGTGAAAGCTATGGAAGGGCAGTAGGGAAAAGGAAGTGTTGGCTGAGCTAGTGATGGGAGGGGGAAGTAGATAAGGAGAATTTGTAGAGAGGGACTAAAGGTAAAGGGAGAAGAGGGGGTGTAGGGGAAAGTAGGTGTGTAGGGGAGAGGAAGATTTGAAAGACATAATAACGTCTGAATAGGAACTTAATAGTAACATCTTAATAAAAAATCTTCTACCTTTTTTTATCATTCTTACCCGTTCTTAGAGTCGTACTTTTTTCCAAGGATGGAAAGTGAGGGAAAATTATGGGATGGGAAGTAGGGGAAGTGAGAGAAAATGAGTGGAGGAAAAGTGGAAGACGTGAGGAGAAATACGAGAATGTTAAGTAAGGAAGTGAGGGGAAATATTGAGTTGAGAAGTAGAAGTGCGGTGAAATTATGGGAAATGGTTATACGGGAAGTCGGGGAAGTGAATTCAAGTTCGAGGAATTAGAGGAAAAATATTAGTAATGAGGGTGAATATAGGAGGAAAAGAAATTCCTGTTGAAGGGTAGTATGGAAAGGGGAGTGTTCGCTGGGAAGTAAAGAGAGGGGAAGTAGATAAGGAGAAGTTGGGGAAGGGGCGAATAATTATGAAGAGTTGGGGGAGCAGGAGAATATAGGGGATGGGTTGAAGGTATGTGAGGAGTAGGTAGGGGAGGGGTAGGTTTGGAGGACATAATTAGCATCCGAATAGGCTACGAAACCTTTTTTTGTATGCGCGCAGCACCTGCTTTGTGTAGTCCGTCCGCAATAGAAAAGTACAGTCGAAATTAACTTTATTTTTTAAGCCAAGCTTTTAGTTTTCCAATCTACTATTTTAAAAGCACCAAAAATGAACTTCAATATTTTTTTAAACCTTTATTCTTTATTTCATAAATTATCAACAAAAAAAATGTATTCTTCGCGGGATTCATAGTCTTTCCCTATTTGACTCGTTACTCCTTATATTCAAATGCTTAAGAATTCATATTTTTTTGTTACAAATTTAATTACTTGGTTGAAAATGCAATTATTTTTATGAAAATCCAAAAATTCGGTTAAAAATTCATCCATTTTGGTTGAAAATTCGTCCTTTGGGTTACAAATTCAACTATCTGTTTCAAACTTATGTTTTTGATTGGTTAAAAATGCAGCTGTTAGGTTGAAAATCGATCTACATTCGTTGAGAATTCAACTGTTTGGTTCAAAATTCATGTTTTTGGGTGTTATTTAACTGCTTTTTATTACAAATTGGAAAATATCTTGGTGGAAATATCAATTATCATATTTTTGGGTGAAAATTAATTTTTTTGTTTGTAAATTCAAATATTCTATTTTTGGTTTAAAATTCCTTCTTTTTATTCGAAAGCTCAACTACTTGGTTGAATGTTCAACTCCTCTGTTGAGAAAAAGATTTTGTTGTTAAAAATTCCTTGTTTTCGTTGAATATTTAACTACTTTGTTGACAATCTTTCTGTTTTTTGGTTGAAAATTAATCTATTCGGTGGAAAATTAATCTTTTTTACATGCAAATTCAACTGCATGGTTTAAAAGGAAACTTTTTTTCAAGTTAGTGCCTTTGATTGAAGATTTATCTCTTCAGATAAAAAAATAATTAATTGAAACTTAAAGTACTCTGTTAAAAATTAATTTTTGTGGTTGAAAATCCATCTCTTTGGTTGAAAATGTAACTATTTTGTTGAAAATTGGGTTTTTCGTTCCAAATTAACTTTTTCAACTAAAAATTTGAATTTTCTAGTTTGGTTTAAAAATAATCATTTTAATTGAAAATTGGACTATTTGGTTCGAAATTTATGTATTTTGTTGAAAATTCATACTTTTAGTTGAAAATTAAACTATTTGGTTCGAAATTCATCTATTTATTTGTCCTTAATTGGAAAAATTGTAAGCCCTTCTTCAATTTGTTCCAAATTAGGTCTTTTGGTTTGAATAATAACCTCAAAAACTATACTAGGTAAAGTTAGTTTGAATAGTTTATTCAACAAATTTCAAGCGGTTTTTGTGTTTTAGCTTCAATTTTATGCTAAGACTGTAATTTGTATTTATTCCTAATGATCAAGAGCTGATTTTCATCCTTGAAAGATTTCTTACTATATTTTTGGTAAAAAAAAATCTATCATACGATTATTATTATTCTCATAAACAAATCTCATCCAAAAGGATTTTTATTTTAATTGTGTTCAACCAAAAATAATTGCAAATGGTCTATCAAGGAATAAAATCTATTTCCGTCGATGTTACAAATGATTTTTAAATGCTTAAATTTTGAAGTGGACTGTAGATAGTGAACATCCTTGAATATTTAAAATTGAAAAATCTCTTTTTGAAATTGTGAATTCACTTTCTGTAAACCCTTCTTGAAGATTTCTATTAAATATTACTGAAATCTCTTCTCCCAAGTTCCAACTTCGCCGTCGAAAATCCCTAGCTCATGTCTGATCACAAATGGGTTTATTCACTGACGCTTGTTGCTCAGTGCCGGTTCCACTATAGAATCAAAATGTGCGATTACGTTGGAAAAAAATGCACAAAATATTCACCTAATAATTTTTTTTATTGAAACAGTTTTTGTTCATTCTAGTTTTTTCATTGAAGGAGAAACTACTTTTTTAATTTAATAATTTAGTCAACTTCCTACTTATTAACTATTCTTACTTAGTTAATAAAATGTTCTTTAAAAACAGCAATTTTAAAACTAGTAGTTGCCTCTCTTTCTTTAAAATGTCTAATAGTTTTATTTGGTATTGTGCTATATCATTCTATGATGAAAATAAAGGAATAACTATTTCAGAGTTTGCATTTATTTTACATTTTTATTTAATCTCATGATCAAAAGTTAATTTTATTCCTTGAAAGATTTTTCAAAATCTTTTTCAGTAAAAACTGTTATCAACCATACAGTTATTATTTTTACAAATATTTTTCTGGATAATTTTAATTTTGATGAAATCTAACAAGACATAATTGTAAAGGATCTTTCAGGGAATAAAATCAGCCTTTGGTCATCAATATTGGACAAAAATTGCAGCTTTTACCTTACATTGAATCTTAAATACAAGAATCCTGATAAATTTAGTGAATTAAACAATTTCAACAAAAAATGCAACAAAATTTTAGTTCAAACTATAACATTATAACCATACCTCTTTGTAAAAATTTTCAGCAAACGACATTACTCTCTTCACATTTTTCCGTTTTGACTAGTGATTTTCGAAAAAAAGAATCAATTTCGTTTCTTTTTTTTTTTTAGTAAATAGTTGTTCGTTGAAACTATTTTTCAAATTTATTCATTTATATTTTTGCTTCAGAATTAATCTCCTTTGGTTAAGAATTTTACAATTGAGTCGAAGTTCTATTTTTTTTTAAATTAATTTTTCTAACTGAAAATTTAACTAATCCAATTTCAGCTGAAAATTGATCGTTTTTAGTTGAAAATTCAAAATTTTAATTTTTCTTAGAAGATTCATCCTCTCTCATTGAAAATTTAACGTCTTGCTTAAAAGTTAAACTATTTTGCTGAAAATTCATTTTATTGGTTGAAGATTGAACTTCTTTGTTAAAAATTAGTTTTTCTTTCTCTTTGTAAATTATTTTTTTATCTGAATATTTAAGCATTTCAGTTTTTGTGTAGAATTGACAGTTTTTTGTTAATAATTCAACTATTTGGTTTGAAATTCGTGTATTTTGTTGCAAATTCGTCTATTTTATCCAAAATTACATTACTTGCTTAAAAATTGGACTGCTTTATTAAAAATTCATTTTATTAGTAGAGGATGAGTTGGTTGAAAACTTACTTTTTCGGTTGGAAATTAGTTTTTTGGTTGTAAATCAATTTTTTGAACTCTATAAAATGCATTACTCAATTTTTTACTAAAAATGGATAGTTTTTGGTTTCAGATTCAACTATTTAGTTGAAAATTAACATCTGTGTTGAACATTCGTTTTTTGGGTTGAAAATTCTATTATTTTGGTAAAAATTCAACTACTTTGTTGAAAATGAACTTTTTGGTTGAAAATTCATATTTTTGATAGAAAATTGACTTTTTTTTTTAAATTAATCTCTTGCCGTGAAAACTCAACAATTTAGTTCACATTTTTTTCTCTTTTGAGTGAATAATTTTTCTGGCAGAAAATTCATCTGTTCAGGTAGAAATTTTATCTTTTTTGGTTAAAGTGGAAGTCTTTTTTTTAAGAATTCTACTTATTGATTGAAGATCTTTGTAGTTTGGAAACTCAACTATTTAGTTACGAAATCAATTAGTTTGGGTAAAATTTGTCCCTTTCGCTCGAAAGTTCAACTATTTACTTGTAAATGCAACAGTTTGGTTGGAATTAATATTTTTTGTCGAAAATTCAACGATTGGGTTAAAAAAATATGTTCGTCGGTTAAAATTTGAGCTGTTGTGTTAAAAAGGAATATTTTTTCTAAAATTAAAACTTTCTGTTAACAACTTGTCTTTTTGGATAGAAAATTATTTCCGTTGATTCAAAAGTTCGCCTGTTTTGGTGGAAAAGTTCTTTGTTAAAAAATAACCTTTTTTGGTTAGAAATTCAACTGACTTCTGAAAAATGTGTCTTTTCGGCTTGAAAGTTTAACTGCTTGTTAAACAATACATCAGTTTGTTGTTGAAGCTTAATCTTGTTTGTTGGAGAATGTGACCATTTGCCTGGAAACTCATCATTTTAGGTTGAAAAACCTACTATTTGTGACGATATGTGATAAAAAAAAGTGAGGTGTCGAGAGGTTTTCAAAATAGCGTGACGTACTTTTTGAAAATCTTCTACTTTTATTTTTCTATAGAATGATATATCCAAATATGAAATAATATTGACACCAGAAACTGGATCCCTCTGCACGATTTGCAACGTAATCGGTCTCATCCAATTCATCCAATTAAAGTCACACCTGAATTTTTATCCTTAAAAAGCATCCTCACTATCTAAATAACATGTTCAAGAGTAACAGTATTTTGAATCTGAAGAACTTATTCCTCATTATATCCATTATCAAAACCTGTCACTTGCAATCTACCCCTCAATAAATCGTTGGCAGAAAAAAATAATAATAAGTGAATATAGCACCTCATTATCGCCATTATCGATGGAACCTTTTACATTATTTCTTGGGGGCGATCGAATACAGAAGAAGGGGAAAAAATAAAAACATATAAAAGAGAGCGCTTTGCCCACGCAAACTGGTCAAAGAAGAGTAAGATTTAATTCATGATTGGCTTCGGCTTTGCTACCAGGACCGTAATCATGCGTAGGACAAGCTGATGTATCGTGCCCTAAAGCCTTGTGTACGTAGCTTAATTACAGAGCCTGAATCTCGAGCGGCCGCTGCCGTTGTACATGTACAATCATCGAAAGTTTGAGTGAGGTCTTCGACGTGAAAGTGAAAAAAAGTTCGATATACCTTCCGGCCAGGTCGTTCCCCTGAAAGAGTCACGAAACAGCACCTTTTTTTACTTCGTTTGGTGCACCCTTTGTATCTGTGCCAATTAAGCCGAAACGCCCCAACAATGTCGCGGTTTTTCTCTTTTATTTTATTCTTTATATGTACTTTTTATTACAAAAAAAACTTTATTCAAAAGGGATCAGAAGAAAAGATTGAATTTCAGACTATTCATTTGAAAACCTTTTATCGCAACATTTTTATTTGTAAAATTTGAATACATGTCGAAGAAAACGAGGGTTCAAATATGTTTACGTTGTTTTACGTTTTGCTGCTATTTTCCATTCATAGTCTCGGCAACAAACTTTTGACACAAATTTTATATTCTTATTATTATATTTATATTTTTCAAGTAGCGTCACATAGAAGGGAGTTCGCGAAGGTTTTCTAGCACGTGACACTTCTCCGATTAAAAATAAAATTTAAGCCCATGTTGATACATTAAAGACCAATATTATCGTCAGAAAAAAATGTATTTATAGTTGTATTTTAAACCAAATAGTTGCATTTTCAAACCAAAATGACGAATTTTTCGCAAGACAGTGAATTTTCAACCCGAAAAAATGAATTTTCGACAAAAAAGTTCATTTTTAGCCAAGAGAGATGAATTTTCAAGCAAGAAAGATGACTTCTCTACCATAAGAAATTAATTTTAAATTTAAAAGGACAAATTTTCAACAAAACAGTTAATTTTTCTACCAAAAAAGGTGACTTTAAAAAAATAGTTGGATTGTTGAAAAACTAATTAAATCTTCCACAAAATAGTTGAATTTTTTACCAACTAGCTGAATTTTTCAACATACAAAGATGAATTTGCAACAGTGAAGCTTAATTTCCTACCAAAGGACGAATTTTCAACAAATTACATAAATTTTCAAGCAAATAAATGAATTTTCAACAAACAAGATTGAATTTCCTCCCAAATATACGAATTTTTAACAGAAGAATTGAGTTTTCAAGATAAAAAGTCTAAGGTTCTAGAAAATAGTTAATTTTTGAACCGGAAAAGAAGAATTTTCAACAAAAATGTTAATTCTCGATTAAGAAAGATGAATTTTTAAGGAAATAGTTGAATCGTTAAATTTTCATTTTTAAAATATAATTTTCTACCCAAATAGACGATTTTTCAGCAGAATAGTTTAGTTTTTAAGCTAACAAGTCGAATGTGTTATGAAACAGTTAAATTTCAAACCAAAGAAGAAGAATTTCCGACAAGAAGATCAATTTTCAATTAAGAAAAATGAACTTTTAACAAAATAGTGGAATCCTCAACCAAAGCGATGAATATTTAACAAATAAGCTTAATTTTCAATCCAAATAGACGAATTTTCGACATAATATATCAATTATCTATCAAATAGTTGAATTTTCAACTTATGGAGGAAAATTTTTCAAACAAAAATGGAAAAGCTACATTTTCAGATGCAACAATTGATATTTAACAAAGAAGAAAACGATTTTCCAACAGAATAGTTTAATTTTCATAGAAATAGTTTAATTCTCATCAAAAAATTTTCTATTAAGTTCTTGAATTTTGTAAGCTGAAAAGACGAATTTTTTACGAAAAATGCATTTCAACCTGGAAATATGAATTTTCAACAAAAAAGTTGATTTACAACCAAATCAATGAAACATTTGATAGTCAATATTTCAACAACCAACCATTTAAATTTTGAATAAAAAAGAGTTCAATTCAATCAAAAATTACGAATTTTCAACGAAACAGATGAATTTTTAACCAAAACAAGTTAATTTTTAACCAAGAAGTTGTATTTTTAACCAAAAAGTATGAATTTTCAACTTTGAAGATTAATTTTCTACCAGAAAAAAAGGATTTGAAAAAAATCATGAATTTTCGAGCAGAGGAGATCAACTTTCAATTTAAAATATCAATAATTAAATTGATCAAATTCTATTGAAGATAGCAAAAACATAAAATCGCATTATCATTCATGAAAATTTCCAACTGAAGTGATCTACCTTAAGGAACAAATTTCGAGAAAAGGGTTCAATATTCAAGCAAGGAGTTGAATTTTTAACCAAACAGTTAATTTTCTAATCCTGAAGATCATTTTTTGATTACAAAAAAAAAAGATAAATTATGAATAACGTACATCAACTGTTGTGCAATTACTTGAATTTATAACTAAAAAAATGAATGTTAAACTAAGTAGTTGAATTTCAAACCAAAAAGGATAAATTTTTAACTAAAAGTAGATAATAGTTGAATTTTTAGTTTAAAAAATTAATTATAATTCTAGACAGGAAAGAATTTGGAACGAACTAGTTGAATCACAGCCGAAGAGATGAATTTTCAACAACAACAAAATAAAGTTTAACAAAATACTTGCATTTTTAATAAAATAATTGCATTTTCAATAAAATAGAAGACTTTTAAACCCAACGAGATGAATTTTGAACCAAGAATATGATGGTTGACTTCTCAACTCAAAAAAGTTCACTTTCA
>CAKNXH010000219.1:313721-407964 GCA_932178445.1 Andricus quercusramuli
TTACAAAAAAAGATAAATTATCAAAGAAGTATATAAATTGTTGTCCCGAATACTCGAAGTTCTAACTAAAAAAATAAATTTTCAACTAAGTACTTGAATTTCAAACCAAAAAGGATACATTTTTAACCAAAAGTAGATAATAGTTGAATTTTTAGTTTAACAAATTAATTTTAGTTCTAGACTGGAATGAATTTTGAACGAAATAGTTTAATCACAACCAAAGAGATGAAGTTTCAACCAAAAACAAAAAATAAATTCCAAAAAAATACTTGAAGTTTTGATAAAATAATTGCATTTTCAGTGAAATAGAAGTATCTAAGCCCAACGAGATGAATTTTGAATCGAGAGTATGATGGTTGACTTCTCAACTAAAAAAAGTTAACTTTCAACCAAGAAAAGTTTGATTTTCAAATGGAAAGAAAATGACTAAAGAATTTAATTAAAAGTATTCTCAGAATGGTGTTAAATAGATTGAACTTATTGTAACAAGGATAGAGAGAAATAGAAAATAAATGAAAATAGCGTCAAATAATATGTGGACGCTCCCATTCGGAAAATTTAACTTCTTCATTAAAAAAATTTTCTTACTTTTTGGCCACGCCTAGCCTGAACCAGTTTGGACTAAAAAGTTCTTGCCTATCCCAGTTTTGGTCTGAATTTGTTTTGAAAATTCCCCCCGAGTATTTTGAATAGCAATTGCAAAAAATCGTTGGGTCCCTCTTAGAAAGAATCTTCATTGTTTTGTGGGGTTTTCAAGTATGATTTCTCTGAAATAATTGAAAATGAATTATTTAATGATATAAACTCTTTAGTTTGGCATCTAAGAAGCCTCTTATGATTAAACATCATGTAACATTCAGAAGTTTTTTGAAATCTTCAAAAACAGGTGAAAAAGTAATTTTTTTAAATGCTCTTCCTTAGTACCCTGCGCGTCTGAATAGTCACAAAAGGAATGAAATTGCAGAAAATTTTCTGTAAAATTGAAAAACTTGTTCCATCCTCCATAGATTAAAGTATATGAGTTCGAGAAGTGATTTTTTATTGAAAAATTGTCCTTTTTTCAGAAATTTTCAGGAAACGATAACTTTAGAGCTTTCAGAGCTAGAGTATTGGTTTTTTAGATCTAGAGCAAATTTAGTTTTCTTTAACTTATATAAGGGCAAATTTCTGGAAATATTAACAGGAAATTAAATATTTCACGGAAACTAAAATTAAATTCTTCTCCAGGCACAAAAAATTAAAGTATTTTTAAGCTTGAATCAATACATTTACAAATTTTTTCCTGAGGGAAGTTCGTAATTGAATGTTTATTCTTAATTTTCATGGATTTGAGTTGTTATATTCAGAATCTTCTCGTTTGAAAATTACTTAATTGTCACTCCTTTCAAATCTTAAAATTTGAAATTTGAAATTTTTCCAGGTTTTGAAGTAAAATATATCAATCTTAAGCTTCGAAAATAATATTCAACTTTCGGAACAATTATAATGTACTAATTATGTAATTTTTTTTATTTCAGGTAAGTGGTGATGTTAACCAACAAGAAATAAGGCCAAACTTAGGGTAATGTTAATAATATTTATATTAATTCGATTTTCTGCTTTTAACTTAATTACATCTTCATGGTGAGCTTCACATAATAAAGAGGTTGAAGTACTGCTAACAAGAAAAAAAAATAAAAAAATTTTATGTACAGCCCGAAAACCCCATAAAATTATTATGGGAAAATTCTTGTGTTTGGAGAAATAAGATTCACGTTTCTGAGAACCATAAATTCATGATGAGTCTCCAATCAATCATTTCCGCTGAATTACTTTTAATCTTAACCCGCCCTACCCCCCAAAAATGCCCTCAAAACCCGAAATTGAACAATCGCCTAAAATTGACACGTATATGAGCTCTGTTTGTCCCTTTTTATCATTATTTCTTTTTTAATTTGATAAGTGAAATGTTCTAAAGTATTTATCAAGAATTTCCATTTTTCAATTTTTTTCTATCAACTCATTAAAATATGCTTTTCTATATTCAATTGGATAATGGGGTATTTTTCAGGACTGATCTTTGTTTGCAGCATTTTCCGATTGCGTAAACAATGACTTATTGTTTACTTGTAGCGCCCCGTTTTTTACGGAATTCGTATTTATTCAAATCATTTGTTTCTTGTTTACTCAATTTTGTTCTAAAATACATTTTAAAAACTCGTTTTGAAAAACTCTTGTAATTAATGTGTTAATTTGTCACTGTTAGGATCTAAATTCTTTCTGAAGCCATTGCTCAGTTATTTGAACAAGTCATTCAAGTTTAATTATACATTTTGATGGAAATGTGATAAAGAGGGCTGATTTGTTCAAAGATTAAGTGTATTGATTGTCGATAAATATTAGTCCCGATTTTTTATTTCAGTAAGATTTCATTCTATAAAAATACCCATTGTCCATAATCAATGTAAAACAATTATTTGAACAAATATCGATTATTCAAAGAACTTGTATGGCATTTTCATTATTCAAGCATTTATCGATAAGAAATTTACCTAACCAATAAAAAGCAGACTTTTCATTACATTTCTATGAGAATGTGCAATTAAATTTGAACAAATTGTTTAAAAAATTCAGTTATTGTTTCAACAAAAAATTTTGCACTTTACAATGACAAATTATTATTTTCAAGAAGAAGTTTTAAGTAAACAATGAAATGAGGTTGAAATGTTTTTTGGCTGAAATATTAACAACTACATGTTTCTTTAAGGATTTTTATTTATCATACAATCAACTACTTAGTTTAAAGATTCGAACCCGTAGTTTTTTTAAAATTCGTATTTTTAAAAGTGAAATATTTTTTGGTTGAAATAATAAAAGCTACATGTTTCGTTAAGGATTATAATGTTTTGGTCATACAATTGACTACTTTGTTCAATGTTGAACTACTTTGTAAAAAATTCATTTTTTGTTTTTAAAGATTCATTATTTTAGATTAAAATTCATTTATTTGGACGTAAATTAGCTTTTTTATTGGAAATTCATATTTTCGGGTTAAAAATGTAACTGTTTTGTGGAAAATTCATCTAAGCATGTCGCTGACTTTTCAAGCCAAAACGTTTTGGCTTGAAAAGTCAACAATTTTGTAGGAAATTAAATTGATTGATTAAAAATGGACTTTTTTAAGATAAATCTATTCTTTGATAAAAGATATAACTATTTATTTGTTGATTCAAATACTTTGTTGGGAATTTTTTTTGAAATTAATTTTTTTCCTGAAAACTTAACGATTACATTTTCGTTTGAGAATTTAGCTTTCATAAGTTGAAAAATCAACTATTTGGTAGAAAATCCACGCATTTTGTTGGAAATGTATGTATTTGTGTAGAATATTAATCTTTTTGTTGAAAATTCATCATTTCGGTTAAGAATTCAACTCCTTGTTAAAAATCCGTTTTTTTCCATTGAATTAAAGTTGTTGACAATTCATTTTGTTGGCTACTGAAAAGTAATTATATTTTTTGAAAATTATATTTTTCAGATTAAAATTCAAATATTTGTTTGAAAATTCAACTTTTCATTTGAAAGTTCATTTATTTTGTTGAAAATTCGACTTTTGGTGGAACATGTATCTTCTTTATTGAAAATTCATCTATTTGGTTATGGATTCAACTATTTGTTGGAAATTCGGTTCTGTTCATTGAATTTAAGTGATTGATAATTGATGAAAACAATTCAACTATTTTGATGTAGGTTTTATTATTCTGTTGAAAATTTAATCCTTGCAAAAGTTCATTCAAAATTGTTCAATTTTTTTATGCACTATTTATATAATTGTTTTCACTTTTTCTCACGAATAGTGAGTCAAAATGTCAAAAACTCTTTCTGGCTTTGGCCAACTAGGTGGCTAATGACTGTATTTAACCCATTTCACCAAACATGAGTGGCCAATTATACAATCATTGGCTTATGATTAACAATATGTCATAATGACCAATCACCGTGATTTTTGACAGTATTGTTAATTCTTTTGAATGTAAATAATGTTATACTTCCAAAGCTTAATTTACTAGGATTATTTGAATCTTCATAAAGTTAATTATATATCTGTGTATTTTAGGTTTTCCATCAATGCTTGTGGTGTTTTTTGTAAATTGTTAAACTAAAAAAGTGCCTAAGTGGCCAATCATTGTACCGATTACCCTACGTGTTGTTAATATGTGAAATTGAAAACGTATAGTTGAGCCGCCGGATGCAATAACCAGTCCGACGCTCGAAAACGTATAAAAGTATTGTCCAATCGTCTGAAAAAAGAAAATGTTCAAGGTCACAAAATTAATTTTTGGAAAATGCAAAAGTGTAGAAAAGAAGGTAACTGAACTTTTTCCTATGAGCATTTTTCTCCAAAAGTTGATTTTTATTGATGAAAACGAAATATTGAAAAAAATTCTCCCTCTGTTAATTACTTTTTAAAACTCAAATTGTTCTATCTCGGCCAAATATCATTGAAATGAGTTCATATTTGCAGGACATATTGAAAATACTCTAGCGATGCCTAAGAAGCAAAAGAAGAGTTAACAATCGCTTATTGCTTATTAATGTTTAATTGCAAAATGAGGTCAATCAATGATTGTGTTTTCTTGGCTTCGCCGGTAAAAAGTATCTAGGTAACTTCGAATTTCAAACGATTTCCAGCAAGTGATTCGTTCAGCAATGTGGAATGAAGTTTTTTGGAAAATCTCATATTGATACGTTAAAAATTTACTGAGATATTCAGATTTGGAAAAAGCACTCGTCGTCTGCCCGCGCTGTTAGCTAATGCGTTGCGAGGACTGCTCTGTCAGACAGCGTTATCAAAGTTCAGTTTGGATTTTTTGTTGATTTTTTGGAAGAAGGTAGGAGAAAAATTAGTTAACTCTATTCATCCTTGGAAATGTTAATTTTAAGGTAGTTCGGTCAACTATAAAAAATACTGAACATGTCCGGAAAAATATTAACTTATTTCAATAATATTTGGCCGGGCTAGAGCGATTTGAATTTTAAAACTGAATTAAATTAAGGAGAGATTTTTTTCAATATTTCGTTTTTATTATTAAAAGTGAACGTTCGGCAAAAAAAATTCTCATAGGAAAAAGTTTCATATCCTTATTCTCTATAATTCAACACTATCTGAAAATTGATTTTTCGATTTTGAAAATTTTCTTTTTTTGAGACGATCGGACACTTTTACGCGTTTTCGAGCGTTAAGCTGGTTATTGCAACCGGCGGGTCAATCATTCGAGTTGTATATTTTATTGTTAAGTAGAGCTAACTCTAATAGCTTCTTTCGTGAATACCGCTAATATCAATTTTAACATCCGAATGAATTAAACTTCGTTTTCCGCAACATGATCATATGCGTCGACCTGTTGGCACACCTATCTACAGAACTCATTGCAGGCTGATACTTCGCTCCTCGTCTAGCATAATTTACATCGAGCTTAATCACATAATGAGTGGCCGCGTACGGTACACGAGTGCTGTCATAGTAAATATGTAAAAGTAGAGTCGACCAATGTGCGGAATATCACAGTCTGTAGTCTCGAAGGTGGAGACTTGAACTGTGAGCAATTATTTCTCGAGATCGACTACAAATGAAGACTAGCAATCACTCTCTTCAACATTTTTTTAAGTACCCATACCATGGATATTCGAGCGTAAGAAGATATAATTTAGAGACTTAAAACATTAATGAATCGTTAAATGGAACTATATGAGTTACAATTACAGGAAGGTTTACTACCCATTTAGAAAATTTTATTTTATTAGTGGCTACGAGATCAATGATATATGGGTAATTGTCAAATTGAAGGCAAACTTGAAGTCCCAGTAATATAACATTAACTTAGAAACTCGTGCCAATTTTTTTTAAAATTTTAATAAACACTTATTGCCATCCTCTACAAAGTGGTCAGTTCTTTTTTTTTTCATTTCTGTTCCTATTTACTTTAATTTAATATAAGAATACCCGAAACGTCATTACCGTACGGCGTGCCAACCTCACTTTGCACAAGGATAAACTGATTTTATCCTTTTTTTTAGACATACACCTGAAAAACGCTTAACGTATCAAGTTTGTAAAATCACATGCACATAAGTTTAATGCATGCACATTTTTTAAGTCAAATAAATAATATTGTAAAAGCCTTGAAGTCTGTCCCTCAATTTTTGCCATTTCAGACGTCATTACCGTACGCCTTTTTTTTCTAGTAAAATATTGTAGTTACAGTTGAGTAATTAATACAAAAATATTAGGCGAATCGTTTAATACAAGATTTTATAAAATTGAGCTCAATATATTAACTCTATTTTTTGTGGAACCGATATTAAAACTGAAATGTGCATCTTGACGATAAAAACGTCATTCCCGTACGTACGTTAAAAACCATTTTCGAGGTGGAAAAAAATTATGAGAACCATTCCGTTACTTGCTTGGCGGTGTTTTCTTTCATAATTAAGTGACTTTTCATAATTAAAATTTGTTATTTTTTTATAAACATTGAAGAAGGTTAAACTTTAACATTTTTCTTGCATCATTGTCGTACTGTACAATAGAACAGCGTAGGACTGATTATATGCACTTGCGCATGGATTCATTATTATTTATTATTGTTCATTATTATTATGTAATAATAATATGATTGTCACTGAAGATGCTGAAATTTGCCTACAATTTGACAATTACGCATATGTGGTTTTAAACTTTATTCGTTATTCATGAAGGGTCCACAATATTATACTTAACGCTTTCAGGGAGTGGGTAGTTTCAAGGGGAACCAATGGGGAGGGTTCGAGAAATGTGACGTCACATTTTTTCATATGCAGTAATTTTTATTAAAAGAAGGTAAGGAATATAAGAGGGTAGGTAGAAGTGGAAAAGATCATTTATTTATGAAAAAAAAATTCTGAGATACTACTTTTAGCCATCGCAGAAGCATATGTAAAAAACTTTTATTAACTTAGAAATGTTTGATATACCAACAGAAATGATATTTTTTTTATATTTTGTTAACGGAATTGACAGAATACAAAAAAAAAAGTAATTTCTGTTGGTAAAAAATTCTAAATTAATGAAAGTTTTTTTTTCTTGGTATATAAAAACATTCCAAATTGATAAAAGTTTTTATTTAATATGTTTCTGTGATGGCTAAAACTAGAATCTAGAGAAAAAGTTGAAATAATAAATCACCATTTCCACTTCTCCCTACCCTCTTATATACTTTTTTACATTTTTCTAAACAGTGGTTTTTATAAAATTAGTTCTGTTCGAAGGAAAGTGAAAAAATGCCAGAAGGACTTTTTTTAATTCGAAAACTTGACCAACAATGATTTTTTCTAAAATAGTATTCAATATAATTATTTGTTATTGAAAACAGATTCGGGAAGAAAAGCCAGGAAATTTTGTTTGTCAGAGGAAGTCAGGGAAAAGTCAGAGATTTAGACGAAAAATGGAAAATGTCAGGGAATTTCTGTAAGAAGCACTTTAAGTAACTGTCAGAGCATACAGTCATATAAGTCACATTTGACACTTTTTTACACATAATTTTGAGTCGCTTTCTAAGATAGTCACTTTGTAACCATTTTTCGAAATAAAAACATCGCTTCGTTTACTTTTCTATCAATAAATTAACCCATGGGTAAATCACTCTTGAATTCAGGTCTAAACCTTTTTTTTTAATTTTCATGAATTCTTTTGACATCTTTAAGAGTATTTGAAAAGATTCGAAGACATTTTGAATAGATTTCAATTATTTGAAGGGATTTAGAGGGATTAAACATTTTTTAGAGTATATTTGATAATTCAGAGAAATTTTTAAAAGATTTCAAAAGTTTAAAGGGGTTTAAAAAATTTTGGAAGACTTTGAAATATTTTATGGTATTGGTAAAATTCTAAAAAAAAAAGTTTCAAAAGGTTGGAAAAATTGGAAGAGATTTCAAAGAATTCTCAAGGATTTTACATATTTTATGGTATTTTAAAATATTCTAAGGCATTTTCGAGGGGTTTAGTAAGTTCTAAGGAATTCTAAATGACTTTGAAAGAATCAAAATATCCTAGGTTATTTTTCATGGATTTCGATAATTTGAAGTGATTTCAGAGGACTCAGAGATATTCTAGAGTATTTGAAAAAGTTCCAAGGCAGTTTGCAGGTCTTTGAAAAATTTCAAGGGATTTAAGACGATTCAAAAGGGTTTGAAATATCTGAGGGCATTTCAAAATATTCCAAGGTATTTTCAAGGACACAAAAACGTTTTAAGGGATTTTCAAGGATTTTGGTGATTTTAAGGGATTTCAAAATTTTTCATGCGTTTGTATTTGTATATTTATATTTATTCATGAAAAGTTTCTTGGGTTAGATAGCCCTATGAAGAACAGATGGTATATATTAACAATAAAACGTGACATCGATCGAATCATGATTTCTAATGATTGTAAGTGAAAAACTTCCTCTACATTGGGAATATAGCAATATTGTAATTACTAAATTTATTCTTGAGGGTGAGACGAATAGATCGATGTAACCAGACCTTTGTAACCAAATAAAATTATGATATGTATTTATTTTTTCAAATTTTAGAATACACAAATACTTAAATTATGAAAATTATCCTTTTTGACGAAATAAATCTATCGAACTATATGAAAAACACCTTCTATGGTATGCGTATAATAAACAATCAATAAGAATAACAAATAATAATTAATAAATGGATAGTAAAAAAGCGGATGTGAAAACGCCTTTTTCATCCCCTCAGACTCCTTCTATAATCAAAAATCCTCTTTTCCATCCCCTCAGTCTCCTTCTATCATCAAAAATCCTCTTTTTCATCCCCTCAGACTCCATTTACAATTCAAAATCTCCCTATCCATCTCCTTCGACTTCTTTTAAATAAAAAATCCTCTTCTTCATAATATATAAGATACAATGAATACAAAAAAATATTCTACAAGGAAGTGCAATGCTCATGAAATGATCACCATTAAAGATACACCCCATTAAAAACACGCCCAAACTATTTTTAGTGGTTTTTTCCTGCTGGAAATTCCTCAACGACTATAATATTATAATAATTATGAATATTATTAATATTGGTTGTCATCTTTATTTTTTTATGGCATCCATAAATTGTTTCAATTGCATTGCACCATGATTGAAGAAAAGAAAAATAGAATAATAGGAAGCTCGCACCTAGCAATAAGAAATCACTGACCAGATGGTATCCTGCTGTTCGATAGCGATCTCCGATTAAAGACCTATCCAACTAGCCAGTGGAATGGAGATTGCACGAATGAACTATGGAGCTGATACCAAAAGGCGGAACAAGCGTTGCCTACAATGAGCCATGAGTGTCAAAGCATTATGTTAAATTATCGCTCAAGTGTATCAGATTTATACATTATTTAGCTTCCAGTTGCACACAATAAAAATGAAAAATAAAAAATAAAAATAGTCATGCATCAGTTGGTGTTGAAAGGCAAATGAGCTCTTTACCTTGGCGATTCTCTCGTTAAAATGACCAAATGTAAACAATTTTTTCTACATTTTTTGATAATTGAACTTGGTTCATTCATGAAGCCATCACAAGTATGCATCTGCATTTTTTGAAGATCAAGATATTTAAAAAATTTTATTTGAAAAAGGGATAGAGGAAAAATTGAGAGCCGAAATCTGTTGGATGTCGCTTAGGATACATATTTTTTCTGCCTTAAATTGAAGAATATTTTTACACACATAACACTGCACATTCAAAAATATTCTCCTCGTGTGAAATTTTATGCTTTTACATGAAGGCTTGTCTTTTAAATTGAAAAAAATTTTCCGACTCAATTACAAAAATGAAAAAGTTTTGATATTATTGATGACAGGAAAGAAACACCTAAAAAATAACAATAGAAAAAGCTGCCTGCACAGTAGTCTGGAAAAGTAAATTTCTGCTTTTTTATCGCCTGTTAACAAAAAACTATACCTTGATACAGAAAATTTTAGTTTTAAATGCCAAGACTTCCAGTTCAAGCCATCCCGGAAAAAAATCAAACTAATAGAAAAACTTTTAGCATGTAATGGTCTAGAAAATGAAATTTCTCCATTTTTCTATCTTTGATAACAAAATAACATCAGAATGAAACAGGAAATGTTATTTTCTAGTGCCAATTTACTCACCGAGACCTTAAAATTAAGCCATCTTGAAAAAAATCGGAACAATAAAAGAGCTTCCAGAATAGTCGTCTAAAAACCAAAATTCCTATTTTTTTTCCAATCTTTGATCACAAAAAACATCAGTAAGCTAGACAAAATTCTATTTTTCGTTGCAAATCTGCATGACAAGAAATTTAATTTGAACAATCTTAGGATAAAATCAAATAATTTTTCCGTTATTAGTGACCATTAATACACATGATAACAGTATCAAATCAACATAAAAAAATGGAACAATGAAGAATAAAAATCTTATGATTTCTGTCATAAATTATAGATTATGAAAAATATTCTGCGAATATAATTTGACGAAGGAGAATTTACCACAAAAATGAAATTCCCGCGAATTCTCAAATAATTGTCCAATTACAGAATTCAAGAATGCCACAGTGTTCATCTGTATTCTTATCTCGGAAGCCACAGAAGAAAATATAAGGTTTCTGGAACAAATTGAATAATTCCTAGTTTGTAGACTTCTAATGAAATAATTTCTGAAGCCAAGAGATACTGAATTTCGTAGAATGAATTTTAAACATGAGAATTGTTTAGTTAAGAAGTTGTACTTGGCTGACATTTTGAAGCCATCTATTATCATTATTATTATTATTATTATGCAATTAAGCCAAATTTCTTCGGAACTGTCTATTTTCACAGAAATTGAAATGTTTGTTCATAAAGATTGATCTAGTTTTAGAAAATTTTGTAGCCAATAAATTTTAAGAAGCTTAGTAACATAATTCTGTTTCAAATTTTGAAGCAAGAACAGCTAGGTATATTGTTAAGTAAACACCTTTAATAACAAAATTCTTAAAAATGTCTAAATATCAACATTCAACTCCAAGAAGCAAAGAACGATCAAGGAACATTTGCAAATTTTTTTTATTCATTTTTAAATCTCTTTATATATTTCCTTCGCCTTTTTCATCCAAATGGGAATATTTTACATAGCATGGTGATTTTTTAAATTTGGTAACTTTTTCTGCTTAAGGTGTGAATTCGTTAAATTTCATAGAATTTTGTTATCAAAGTTTATTAGCTGAAATCTGGACTTGAAAAGGGATTTCAATAGATAACTTTTTCATTTGATATTCTTTCTACAAGAAAATTAAGATCTTTATTTTGAATTTTCCCTAATTCAATTAGAATTCTTGAGAATAGAAATAATCTATTTTCTCGAAAACGTGATATTTTACAATTTTTGTCTCCAAATTAACTATGAAAATTCTGCCTTTCATAAGGCTGGAACTCATATTATAGTCAAATATGATTATGATATTATGTGTCAGCTTGCATACATGGAAATGTTCAAGGCTTCCCGTTCGATCACTAAAGTCAAGTAGCACTTGGTTCAGCTATATTCGGATGAGAGCCGTTGTGATACCAAACAATGTATTATACATTTTATTTTGTTCATCTTCCACAATGTTCATAGACAAAATTATAATTTTTTATTACTTCTGAAATAATTTTTTTTCAAATTCAAGCAGTACCATGAAAAAAAGTCAGGGAATATGCAATAAATACCTTCTAGTTTTACAAAATGGGTATTGGTAATGGATATTTGACAAAATCCGCGTTTAAAGTTTTAAGAAAAACTGCTGCAATTTCGTAATTTTTCATTTTTTTCATTTTTCTTGGATCAGTTGATATAATAGAAATTCCCATGTGGAATAAAAAAAGCCAATCCCAAATATTAATGTTCGTTCGTTGCATATTGAGTAAAAATCCGTCATTTTTTCAGAAGTCTTAGTCAATCTTGAGATAATTGTAAAAAATCAAAATAAAATTGTTTGAGCAATCGGTAAACTACTTGACCCTTTATTTTTACTATAGAATGATATAATCAAACACTAAATCATTTTCGCGTCATAAGCTGGACCTCTCTGCATACTGATATTGTCCTCAATTTTTTAGTAAAAACACGCAGAAATTGAAAATATTTAGAGCTTAACCTTTGACTACTATGAGGGAGTGCGAAATTTCATCAAATTGAAATGCATTTTCGATGGATTTTTTTTTTAACAGGAGACAGAATTTCCAAAAACAGGTTACAGTTTTAAATTTTTGTAATTTTTGAACAAAATGAGATTATATACAAACAAGAAAGATGATTAGGTTTCAAATTTTCTAATTCCACAATTTAATCAGTAAAATAATAATTTGAGAGGCATGGTTTGATTTTTCAAGGAAAATATTTTTATTTTTTTTTCACAGTTCAATGTGGAAAGGGTATTGGAAAATTGAAAAAGCTACCTGAAAAATGTTAAGTTTTTAATCATTTTTCATTCTTTTCAATTGCTTGGAATGCTTTGAAATTCTTTTAAATCCGCTCTAATTATTTTACCTTCATTGAAATTAACTGAATTACCAGATATTTCTGAATTCATCTGAATGGTCTGAATTATCTGAATTTCTTGAATTCGTGGAATTTCCTACATTCTCAAAACTCCCTGAATTCCAAGGACTTCAAAATATACAAAAGAACTCAGAGGAATTGAGGAGAATTAAAGAAATTGTAAAGATTCTATGAATTCAGGGAATTGAGTGAATTCAGAAGATTTGAAGGAATTCAGGGGATTTGTAGAATTCAAAGAATTAAAGAAATATAGAATATTCAAAGAATTCAGGGAATTTCGAGAAATCGAAGATTTTTGATAATTGAAAGAATTCAGAGATCTCCACGAATTCATAGAAAACAATGAATTTATAATATTTAACAAATTCAGGATTTTCAGATAATTCAAGGAATTCCGAGAAATCCGGGAATTCAGAGAATTAAAGAAATTCCGAATATTCAAGGATATCGGGGAATGTACAGGATTCTAAGATTTCAGAAAACGCAAAAATCACAGGAAATTTGAGGAATTCTGACAATTTGAAGAATTCAGAGAATTCAAAGAATTTGAAGAATTCAGAGAATTTAAAGAATTCAGAGAATTCGGAGAATACAGAGAATTTAAAGAATTCAGAGAATTTAAGAAAATCAGTGATTTTCCGGTATTCAGAGAATGCAAGAAATTAAGAATATTTCAGGAAATCTGAGAATTACGAATTCAAGGAACTCAGAGATTCTCAGTAATTCGAAGAATTCAAAGATTTAATCGAATTTAAAGAATTTCAGGGATTTTTGAGTGTGTAACGAATTCAGGGAACTTCAAAAGTTTAGAATATTACAGGAATTCAGAGAATTCAAAATATTAGACAATTTCAAGGAATCCAAAATATTCTAGGATTTCAAGGAATTCAGAGAAATCGAGGATCTGAGACAATTCAGAGATTTTTAGGAAATCAGGGAGTCGATCAAATTTTAATTGCTCTAAATATAAAACACTGAAGGTGAAAAAAAGAAATGAAAAGCTTTAATTTTAATTTTTAAGAGCTGTGCATTTTCAGTTTAAAAGGTCTCAAATTTGATATTGTACCATTTTTTAGTCATACAAATGGAAAAAAATTACTTCGAAAGATTCTTAATTTGACAATAGTCCATTTTTAAGTTGCAAAATTGATACATTTTTAGTTTTTGATGCTGAGCAGTGAAATTATTTGCATTGGTAAGAATAAGAATGAAAATTTCTTCATTTTTATAGCCTTCAAGACTTCAAAAGTGTACAATTTTTAGTATTCCTCACTCATAGGTCATTTATTATCAAGGACTTGGAATTGAGATTTATTCAATGATTCAAAGTTTTCAATTTCCAAACGTCCTTTAGGATCAAAATATATTATTTAACTAATTATTGGTTTTAATTTGCTTTCAAACTATAAAATATAATTATATTTAAATAATACAATTTTGAAATACTTGAGAATAAAAACAAAAGGTTTTTAAGGTATCAGTATATGCTTTTAATTCAAGATTGTTTAATTCTGAACGCATCTTGTTTTGAATAACATAATGTTCACAGTTTGGAGCTGGAACCTGATCAACAAGATTTTTTTTCAAATGTACAGTTTTGAAAGATTCGAAAGAGGGGAAAGTCATAAAACTTTTATAATATTTGGAATCATTCTTCTTCATTTGAGGAACGGAAAAGTTTGAAGACTTCACCCATGCTTGAAACTAAAAAATTGTAATTGTAATAAATTAAAAAAATTTAATTATTTTCACTAAAACTAACATTATAATTCAGAAAAATTGAAGGCTTCTCTTTTATTCTAAGTATTTTAGTAAGGGAAACCATCCTATAGTATATAATGATTTAAATTAGATAATCTTATTTAGCTATAAAAATGGCAAAAAATTCACATTATTTGTGTTAGTTCAGCATTTGAACAAGTACACTGTATCATCTCATCTGACGAAGTTTCATTAAAATTTCATAGTTAATTAATGTGTGAGAACAAAAAATTAATTTGTAACCTGAAAAAAATTTCGATTTACATTATACATACTTTTTTTCTTAGTGACGAATTTTTGTGGCATGTTTATACATTAGAATCAAAGCTTGAAGTTTCATTAACCATATTTATTGATACATCACATTTTCCAACAGTAGGTAACCAACAGTATATAATCGCGAAGTTGCGAAAAATGACGCTGTCAAAATTGGCAGCTCTGCGGCTGTCCCACTGTTGTTTTGAGTTGAAGATTGAGTTTGTTTCTTTTCATTTGTGAAGTTTTTAAATTAAAGTCATTGTAAATAATAAACCAATAAAATAGTGTCAATTATTAGTTAATTGGAAGCACATAAATTTCAGTTGTGTAAGGAGTCTTTCGAAAAAGATATCATTTTTAGGATTATGGTATGTACAAATTCTGCACTTTTCTGTCATCACAAGTCAGGTCAAATATCGAAGGTAAAAAAAAATTCGAGTTTCTGTGATTTTTGTGAAATAATCATAGTTTCAACTATTATTTTCTCAGTAAACTCAAAGAAACGATTATATATTGATGGCTAGAAGTGTCAAAATCGTACCTTTGACCGGGTCATATAAAAATGTTTAATACAGCTGATTGAATAATTTTGTGATATTTTTGTCTATAAGAATATTTGACTAAATATTTAAGCTTTATTTCAAAGAGAAAATTTTTCTTCATTTTTGGAAACTGATGCAGTTAAATGCTGTTGATTTGTCCTCTATCTACTGCAGAGTGGTGTCCCCTACATGAAAGAAAAAAAAACTTTATTTCCTTTGACACTCATGTATTTCTGAACTTAAAATCCTTTTAATTATAAAACGAAGAAGAAACAGGAATAAAAAGAACAAAAGCATCTCTGTGAAACAACTTCATGCTGCGAACAGAATATATTAGCTGCGAACAGAAACCACTTCATGCTGCGAACACTAACTTGTCGATTATATTATTATTAATTTCCACACAGACGGATCACGTGAGAGTAGTTAAAGTCAATAATGATGTCAAAACTGACGTATGCTATGATAAACTGTCAAATTGACAGGACAGAAAAAGCCGCGAGACAAAAACATGGAAAAAGCGAGCGGAAGCATACCCGTACAGCATACCTTATACCACGTGCATGGTAATTTTCTTTATGGATCTATAGTGAAAACAAAGTAAAAACTACTATTTCAAATATCTGTTTATTCTATCCTATTAAGAGATTTTGCATTTTGTATTTCTATTCATAAAAGAAAAGTCCCTAGGGCAAAATAGCCCTCTAAGGATCGGTTGAATAGTCGATTAATCTTGTAATCAAAATCTTCAAACTAAATAAAATAGAGTTGACTTCAGAATACGTATCAAATTTGGTATAAGATTATTGCATAGTAATTAACATTGATTGATTAATTAGTAGCACTTGTGCATCTGGAGGTAGAAATGAAGAGGGAAAAACTATGTGTATAATGAATTAAAATTTAAAAAAGTTTATAAAAACAGAAGTAAATTTGAAAATGGAATACGCGAGAATTGAATATGAGACTACCAGTGAGTAATTACGCGAGTTAGGTTAGGAGTAGTGTACAAATATTCAAAAAAGGGATTTTCAGAATGACACAGGGAAGGTGCATTTCTCATATCGTATGGTACTTCATTCCATAACCGGCCACCTCTTACTATAAATGATCTTTGAAGCTGACACGTTCTGTGAAAAGGAATCTTAAGGATTTTATGTCTTTTTAGACTGAACTGCAAGGTCTCTGCCTACAAATTGGAAGAGGTTTAGTAGTTACTCAGGAGCTTTGTTCTGAAAAAGAGTGTAGAGCAAATTACCCATAAAGAATTGTCTTCTCTTGGCAACATTAAGCAGACCATCCTTAAGTCTGTATGGAGCTACGTGTTCGTATTCAGAGTAATTGTAGATAAAACGAACTCAGGCATTTAACGAACGCTCGAAATTTTAATTTAGATCGTCGGTCAAATCATCATATACTAAACAACCGTAGTCAAAATGGGACAAGATTAAACTCTTAAGCAGAAGTATCCGAGTGGAGGTAGGTAGAGAGTTCTTATTCCTACACAGGGTGATTCTGAACTAATCATATTCCTTGTATATACACATTCCTTGTACAAAACTGAACAGAGAAATACTGTGACCAGAATGTTGATCACTAGTTTTTAAACTAGTAAGAGTTGTAAAGAACCAATGAACTCGCTATTTCTGCGCGTACATAAGCATCCTGCGTGAACTCTAGAATGTGATGCACTTCAAGTCAATAATTCTAATATTCACCAGTGACAAACAATTTCAAAGCAACGTGAATTTCTCAAAACATATAACCCTCACTTGTTCAGTGATTCCCCTGATAAAATTTTTAGAGTTTGTGCAAGATGTTCATGTACGCGCGGGAATAGCGAGATTCCATTGGTTCTTTACAACTCTCAATAGTTAAAAAACTATTGATCATACAACATTTTATCACAGTAGTTTTTTATTTAGTTTTATGCAAGAAATGTGTATTAATGCATATAATATGATTAGTTGGGGATCACCCTGTATAGTTATTGTAGAATTCTCTATGTTTTCCTCGAGATGCTCTGTACCTGTTCCTTCCAGGATAATGTACGGTTATGGAAATATCGCAGATCTTTAAACACTTCCGAAAAAGGGATAGTGAGATTCTCGATACAAGGGGGTGAAGGTGATCCCAGAGTTTCAAGCGACGGTTAAGCCCGGGTTAAGAGTAAGTCCAGTCTTCCAGGTCCAGAGGATAACTTGATTGATATCCTCCTGGACTAGAACAAGTAATCTACTTAGCGGAGAAACTGGACCCATCCGGTGAATTTTAAAATCTTCAGCATATTTGTGGTAGCTGGAATGTTGAAGTTCACTTCCAAGGTCAGAGGTGAAATAATTGAAAAGATGGGGAGTTATTAAAATAGGATTTAAACCATTTGATGACAGAGTTTGACACGTTGAAAGATTTTACCGTTTGCCTAATTTAAGTTGTTTTTTGGGTTCATAGTGAGAGATGCGATCTTATGTACCATGCTACACCTAAACTTTGAAGAGTTTCATAATATGGGCAAGGTTGTTATATCAATACAAGTTTAAGGGATATTCAAATAAAAAACTTAAGAATTCCAAATTTTTTGCATTATTTATCTGTCCAAAAATAATGGTATGGTGACACAGAGACATGACACATTCAATTGTATGTACACTAGGGTGGTCCAATTTTTTTTTCAATTTGCATGCATATCGCCCAGAAATTTTTTTTGAATCCACGAAAAAATAAATCCACTTTTTTGTGTTGAAAAAATGTATGTTTAGGGGTCGAGTAAGCCGCATGAAGTGGAATACGTATTTCCCATCAGGAAAAAAGACGTTTTTGAACATTTTATTCAGAATCGTCAATATTAGGCGAAACAAGTTGAAATTCATCATTTCTTTTTAGAATTAGCTATAAAATACGTATTATATATTACTTTTTAAATATCAGCCCCGTAATTATGATTTTTACAGTTTTTTAATACTAACTGTTTCTAATAAACGAAATATGACTTTATACTGATAATAAGATATTGAAATTAATTGTTCAAACAACTTAGTATTGTTCTTAGCAATTTCCTCTTAGGATAAAAATAGACAGTCGCGGTTTTTCCCAAGAATTTTACACTTTTTGTCCAATTTTCAATGAAAATGAGGTGGTACCGAATTAGTATTAACAAACATGATTATTTAAATAATTTGTTATTATTTCTAATAATATTCTTCTAAAATAATGGTATTAGATTGCATCTTTCGAAAAAAGTTTCCACTTTTTGTCCAATTTGCAATTAGATTAAGGTAATTAATCAATTAAAGTAAGCAAAATTAATTTGTTCAAAAATTTATTATTGTTTTTAATATTCAATTTGGATAGTGCTAGAAAGTTGCAGTTTTTCTGAAATGTTCAGCTATTTGACTACTTTTCAATTGACGAAAGTTACTAATAATTAGGTTAATTTAGCAGAAATAATTATTTGAATAAATCATTATTGTTGATAGTATTTTCTTTTTTATTCACGCTAGATAGTTGCGGTTTTTTCTGAACTGTTTGAAATTTTTCCCCACTGTTTACTTAGTGTGGTAATGATTAAGGCAAGTCAACAAACGTTTTTGTCTAAACAATTCAACAATGTTTATAACTATCTTCTCTCAGATAGGCGCTGAAAAGTTCCAGTTTTTTCTGAACCCTTAAACTTTCCTCCCATTTTCCATTTGGTGAGGTAATAATCAATGTAAGTAACAAACATGCCCATTTAAACAATTGTTTATTATTTATCACAATCTTTTTTTATAATAATGTTAAGAAGTTATTTTTTATGAAATTCATTGCAGAGCGCAAAAATAAAATTTGGTATTGCACATATTTTAATATCAGCCCCTCCCCCCTCCTTCACTGGAGGTTTCCTTGAGATTCCCCGGGGAATCCCTGGGATCCATATATCAATTGGACGCATATTTCAAATATGTCTATCTGAGAGAAAATAATTGTAAACAATAATGAATTAACTGAGGAACTATTTTTGTTTAACATTCATTACTTATTACTATACTAAGTGAAAAGTGGACAAAAAGTTGAAAATTTCAAAAAAAATTCAGCTATCTAGCATTACTGTAGGAGAAGATAGTTACAAACAATAATAAATTATTCAAACAATGATGCTTATTAAATAACATTTTATGCGATGATAATTTGTTGAACGGTTATTTTTGCTGAATTGAAAGAAATTATATATATAGGCACACTCACCCTAAGGGGAAAGTGGACAAAAAGTTGAAAATTTCAGAAAAAAACGCAATCTCTAGCGTTATTGAAAAAGAATATTAATACCGATAATAACACATTGTTTGAATAATAATGTCTGTTGAATGTAATGAACAGAAACATAAAGAGGAAGTCAATATATATATAATATAAATTTATAATCCTCACTCTGATTAAATATTTGCCAAAAAGTGGAAATTTTTTTGAAAACGGCGACTTTCTATATATCTATTTTCAGAGCATGAAGCAGTATAAAGTAGTATTTGATGTATGAAAGACAATTTGCATTTTTGAAAAACGAAAAAAAGTCATAATTAGCGCTAAAAACAGGCAAAACCCGTTTTAACTTATGCTTTTTTGGGACCCCATAAGACAGACTTATGGGGGTGATATTCGAAAAGTAATATTTTATTCGTATTCTACAGCTGATTGTAAACAGAAATTTTGAGTTTCAACTCGATTCAGCTAATATTGAGGATTATAAATAGAATTTATAAAAACGTCTTTTCTTCTCATGGGAAATACGTGTTAAACTTCATGGTGCTTGAGCGACCTCCAAATATCAGTTTTTTCAAAACTAAGAAAGTGGTTGATTTTGTTGTGGATTCGAACAACTTTCCGGGCGATATGCATACAAATTCTTTAAAAAAAATGTCCAATACATTTTTGGACCACCATAATGTGCACTCACTACTTCTTTGAAATATTTAAAGTCCAATCGACGGAAGTTTTCGTTTCTGAAAAAAACGATAAAAAAGCCCACTTTCATGTCCAAATTTCCGCCGATGGAATTCCATACCTCGGATAAGCCGGCCTATGGAGTTCTTCAAACAGTCCATTTAGTAATCGCCGTCCTAGCCTGGGATCTGCTGTAAGTCTTGACAGAAAATGCTTCTAAAGTAATTTATACGATACAGATTATAGGGATGATAGATGGTGAATTTATAGATAGGGGCAATAGTTGATATTGAAAAAATGAAAAATAGGATATTCTGGAAACGATGAAAATATAGGTCGAGGTTAAGATGTCGTGGCTGAAGCATGGCAAGACCGACTTGAGTTCCCACGTACTCACCTTTCCGGGACGTCAGCTTTTAATGTGCCTTACCCGTAACAAGGTGTGTACGTGTACGCTGCAACATTCCTATTCCTGTCGATAGATCAATCATCGCATCCCAGATCGACCTTCCCTGGCGAAGCTACTTACTTCAAAGTATCTCTTTGCGCACGTTATGTGGTTTATACCAGTACGTATGTACATAGAGTATGCAGGTATGCACCATAGGCTATACGCACATGCGTCAAGTCTCTGCTGGATGCCCATGCCGTCGCGTCACATGCATTACGGTACTTTTTCTTATGTACATTGCATAAAAGGTATTTATTTTCTTATATAAAATACATGTCAAACGAAGATTCGAATGTGCGCAGCATTACCCACATACGCACATTTGTATTTAAATACCAGTTACATCTCGAGACTTACTGGCCTAAGTGCCCAGTTTCTCAGTTGCTCACCAATTAGCAGAATGCAAATTTTTCCGATGCAGTGTTTATCCTTATTTACTCAAGCTGTGGACTTTCACGAGATACTTTTTTTGGCTGAACAATTAAATAAATAAAGAAGAGTGGGTAGATGGATTTTGGGTTTTAGGCACACGCAGTACCGTTTACTTTTATGGGACACCATCTTTTTAAGAAATTCATTTTTTCAGAGGAAAGTAATAAAAAGGACGGTTTATATTTGCAGCACAAAGTTGCAGTGAGAACAAATTGAAGAAATTATGTGACAAGCTTGTTTGGGAGCCTTTCAAGTGTCCATATGCCAATCTTGTTTATAATACATGGAGTTTTTTTTTAGTTGAAGAACTTTCACTTCCAATAAAATTAGTTTATGTAGGTTATGGTGGCCCGAAAATTCATTTGACACATGTTTTCGCGTTGGAGGGTATAAATACCCCTGATTTGGTTCAAAATCCAAAAAAATCATCAGCTTATTATTTTTTCATCGAAATTTTGATTTTAACGGGCACTCGAGATTTTCCATGTAAAATAAGTGAAAAAAATCACTTCTTGGGGCTTTTAGAATGGGTATTGTAATATTGAGATAATAATCCTTTACAAGTAAAGAAATGAAACACCTGCTCGCTTAGGGTGGTTAAAAAAATGCCAATTAAAAAAAAATCGGTGCATCTAGATAATTTTTGTCTAAATCAAGAAAAAAGACAACTGCATAAATTAGAAGCAAATCGGAATATAGTGATGCTACCCAAGCGGCGTGTAATTATTTGCAATTATTATCAGATCACAATGACTTCAAAATATGACCAAAAATGTGGAAAATACACAAAACGTATTTGGCTAGTAAATTTAAACAATCTTCACCTGTTGTAATTTATCTTAAAAGATATATTATGTTACTTGTTAAACAATTAATACGACTGTATGTGTAAGTTTGATGCAAAAAATCAATTTCGTGTAATTTCCTGTTGTTTTTCACATGTTCAGATTATTGAGGTTTATAAATGACCTCAAATTATAGTTTAATAATTTACTCGTATTTGCCGCAAATTTGCACAGTAATTTTTTTCATGATTGAGAAAAAAATATCTAGGTGCACCGCAATTTTTAAAAATTTCAGGTTTTTTGGACCAACCTACCATGGGTGCTCAAAAAGTGCCGTAAAATCAGAAAGGAATTAGTGAATTTTAATTGTTCAAAAATATGACTTTGTTTAAATAATAACACTTTTTCGAACACTCGGTTTTTCCGTGTTTAGCCGAGTGTTAGTCCCATCCAAAAAAGTCCGATTTTCTCGGTGGTTTAAACAATTTTTTTGCTAGAGGGCCTATTTTTTGAGGTTTTCTGGAAAAGAAATTGTAGGCATTTTTTATTTAAATTTGTCAACTTCCCGGCCTTTAGAATTGGCGGGAAGAAGGAATACTTATTATCAACTTTTAGTAAAGTTAATGAACCAATACCTTTGTTTTGTGCTCGAAAAAGTACCCGGCGAAATGCAAAATAACAATTGTATTTAAAATGCAAGGTAGAGGCGGGCTTTTTAAAAAAAAATTTCAGCCTGTATTCTTGTATTCAACGAAAGACAAGTTTGCAAGTTTCTCCAGAAATATCAAAAATTATTTAAAAAATTATTTGTTGTGAAGAAATTTTAGTTTTCCTAGAAATCACGAAAAGTAAGTGTTTTTTGGAATGAATCACACAGGAAATTAATTTCGAGAATAAAACTTACTTATCAAGTTAATTTTCATTTGCTTGAAAAATTCATATTAGCTTCGATTTTTGTATTATTAACAAATCATAGAAAGTTTGTGTTTTCTGGATTTGATGACAAAACTAAGGAAAGTTAATAGAAAAATTTGTCATGAAAGGTTAGGACTTTCTTGAACTAATTACATATTTAATGGATTGTCGGAAAAATATTTGTTGTTGAGGGCATTATTGAATGTTTGAACAATTAATAGTCATTTAGTTCTAACTCTTTATTGGAAAAGTGGAGAAAAATCTATATTTTTTAATATATTCACACCATGTCGCTAATTATAAAGAAGTTACATCTCAATTCTTCGAACAACTATTATTTGCTTGAAAAATTGGTTTAATTGTATCGTAAATTGTCCCTTTTACGGGATTAACTGGGAATTTGATTTATGTACTCATAATATATTAAGAAGAATTCTTCAAGAAAATAATATTTGTTTGAACAATTGAGGTATAACTTCTTTATAATAAGCGACATGGTGTAAAGTGATGAAAAAACGAATTTTCCCCACCTTCTCTACAAAAATCTGATGAGAAAAATGTTTCAAGAAATGGAGATTGTATAAACAATTTCAAAACGTCTTATAAAAATAATACTGGTGAATTTCATTAAGTGTGCGATTAATCTAGGAAAATACGAATATTATTGTCAACAATCACTTCCTGTGTCATTAATCCCAAAAAACAGTAACTTATCATTATGTATTTGCAGTCGAAAATTGAAAAATTAAAAATCATAATAATTGTTTAACCAATTCAAAATTAGTTCAAAAATACTTTTAAACTTGTCAATCGCAGAATGCAGAAACTTCATGTTGAGGTAATTACAAAAAATGCAGTCTTGATAATGAATTTTACATAAAATTGTCATTCTACATTTTTCAGCGCTTCTTCCGGGCACAATGCAAAGGTTTTTGGTGCGTAAAACTTAAAAGTCTCAGGATCGAAATTATTTTTCGAACAATTCTTAAGTGGTGACAAAAAAAAACATGGAATTTTTCTCCCCGGAAACCTCACAAAATGGGAGGGGGAACCATGTCCTCTAAAGTAAAAATAAATAAAAAAATCCGATGCTTTTCTGGAAAAAATGCTTCGGATCGGAAATTTTGAGTACCTGAAGGCACCTTTTGGAATAAAAATTTCGGAAACACAAAAATAAGTAGTTTTGTTTTTCCGATTTGGAATCGAATTGGGTAGATCATTGCCCTCTATGAGAAAGTGATTCTGGACCACCCTAATGTAGATGTACTTTAGAAGTTTTGGGTTTCCGTAATTCAAATATAGGAAGATATTCTCAGAATACAAATGTCAGAATTTTTTGAGATTTTTCAACTATAATCTTGATTTAGAGTTCTTCTGTGGAAGAATGCTCTTCTCTTTCTCAGTAAGAATAGGCGTGGACCCAATGGACGAACTAGCCTCTACTTCAATGAAACCGCTCTTCACCAAGTGAGTTACCGCTAATCTTTGCTCGTGCTCGGTTAGCACTGCTTCCCAGTTACATGTGGAGATGCGGTTCTAACTGGTATATAAAGAGAAATATTTCCTATCAAATGAGAATCTTCGTGATAAAAAATTTTATAATTATCATTTTTATCATTATTCTCTAAAAACTATAGTATTAAAAGAGTATTACTATAGGAGATTAATTTACTTATTCATAAACATTTTATTTTAACTTGTGTATCCGTATGTTCAAAAAGCACTATTTCAATCGCACATTCTATGAATACAAATTAATTTAATACTTCATATATTGAAGCGAACTTTTGGAATTATAACACAATCCCCGATTTTAATAATTTTATATTCTTTCATTATTTACATGTGGTCAACTTTAAAAAGAAAGTTTTCTCTCTGACAATTCATAGGGGTATATAGAGGCGAATTTATGTACAGACCGAAGTAGGTTGTTGCCTAAGGCGATGAGATCCAGACGGAGACAAATTTTTTCAAGCGAATGAAGCATATCTACACAAGAGAAATTGATTGGAATTTATTTTGGCACGGATTATGAATATTATTATGCAAAATAATTCACTATGGTTTCATTTCTCTCCACATTGAAGCTCCAACCTTTTCATTTATTTGGATATCTTACGATTTAATTTATTCTATACATAACCGGTTCGTCTCACGAAAAATCCGTAATACGAGACAGTGTCTTTTGTATGATAATCTAATGCAAATACAGTTTTCATGAAAAATTATGTTCCCCTAAATGAAACTGATCAGTCAATTATTTGAAATCAAATTCTGCTTATTTTCTATGTTCACGAATTTTAATCAATTTTTATTAAAATCTGAAGATTCAGACCATAAAACTCAATTCACATCCAAAATTGGAAGCATTCTGAGTCAAATTGTTTCAAATTAAGGGATTTCAAACGTACATAATATTCCGAAAAACAGCATTAAAAAATTGTTTTATTCACAACTGAAAGTGCTTGGAATTGTAAAATTTGAAAAATGCTAATTTGAAAAATTCTAAGTTGATCTAGTTTTAAATTGTAGGCTTTAATGATTGAATATTTTCCAATGTGAAACAATTATTCCTACAGTCTGTACAATATTGTATGTCGAATTGAAAGAGTTTATAATTGAAATTTGAAGAGTTCAAAATTGAATGATTTTAAATTAGAATTGCTGAGAATTTTTTAATATCAAATTTAAAGTTTTTCTTTTTCTACAATTTCAAATTCAAGGTTTGAAGAGCTGTGCAATTTCAACATTTTTAGACTTATGTTTTCAAAATTCAACAATCAAAACTTGTTTTCATCTAAAGCTTGACAGAATCATAATAAAGCATTAACATGGTACACCTTAAAAAGAAATAAACGTTTGAGAGTTCGAAATTAGGTTCCCTTCAAATTGGAAAATTCATATTGAAACACACTTGTGGTTCTTAAAACCTGAACGTTGTAAGATTATAGCTTTTTGATTCATACAATAAAAATTGCAAATTCACATCTCGGAATTAAAAAACATTTTAGGAAATGCATTGTCATTTCTGCGAAAATTTGCAACGAATGTTGGATAAACAGCATTAGCAAAAAGTACTGACATAAACGACTGACAAAAAGCACTATTTCTTATTACTGTCAAAATTTTTTTCGACCTGATAATATTCATTTTAATACTCTTTCCTTTACTGAAATTCTATATGGTATGTCTCGAATGGCTTCAACCAAAAAGGTCTTTCACCTTCCGTTTTTTCTAATCTCAATTCTTTGAAAGAAAGAAGCCATAGGGTGAATTTTGGTTAAACTTGATTTTTTCATTTTTCTTGGGAGGTTATTGTATATATTTCCATGAAAATAGTCCAAAGTTGAGTTCCTTTGTACATCTTCAAACTTTAAAACTATTCAAAAAAGGTACAAAAATCAGTTTTAGTAAATTTTTTTCTTAATTTGTTTCCGTCAGAGCATCCTCTATCCAAAGCGACCAGAATTAAGAATTTAAGTATGTAAATTTTTCTATAAAATTAAGATATTGAATGTTCTATTTTTTATAGTTTGGGAGATATAGCCTACCAAGATCATTTCTCCATGACCAATTTTTCGAAAATGTTCTTTAATTTCAGTTTTTGTAAATTGCCTATTTCTTGTGCATCATAGATAAATGTTGCATTCAATTATGCAATCAATCTATTTTGAAAATGATTATGCTTTTGAATTTGTTGATTATGTTTACAGATTTTTCGAAACTTCTTGTGAAATTCAAGGCCCTTTTTTGATGAAAAAAACAACTATTTACACAAAATATTTGTTCTAAGAGAATATATTTTTAAAAATGGAACTATAATGGATTAAACTTAAAAACACAAAAAATGATTCAAAAGGAAACGAGAGATGAAAGCCCTTCTGGGTTTAAGTCAATCGAGACACACCGTGATTCACTCCAAAATTTTGTTCATATAAGTGTAAGGTATCACATTTTTTGAAAAAAAAGTATATATTAAGCGCTCAGGTTGTAGGGAAAGACTAATATATATTGAGATTTTGTTACGAAAACACCGCGAGATTTCACACGGAAGAAATCACGGTAACGTTTTCAGCTGCAACATCGTCTCACGACCTTGAGATAGGTGTTGACAGTGAGAACACGGAGCGACCCAAGGACGACCGCCTTTTGCATTTTTTCCGAAAGTATATATAAATAATAATGGATTCAGCCTAAAACAATTTTTATTAACCACCGTAAGAATAATTCAATCAAAACACGTAATACCAGTCAATGATATATCTTCTCAAAGATTCCGGAAGTAACTGATTTTACTACGTGAAATTTCCTACTTTACAGTGTAAAGTGTGATTGTGTGAAAATTGTGCAGTTTAGACCTATCGCTATTTGAAGCAATATAGCAACCTGCAATGGTATGCCATGTACCCTCTAAGTGAGTGTAAACGAAGTAGATGCTAACCGGTGCACCTTGAGTTAACAGCTATAGAAAATCGAGCACCATGCTTGCGTTTGAATGCGAGAAATGTGATTGTCAGATAGGCCCCCGAAAGGCCCATTTTAAAAAATGCCCCCAGTTGATTGCATTCAAAGCCCTTCAGCTCCTTGATCTGCTTCTCGCTAATAGAATCAAATCCAATTTGTCATGCCGTTTTATTTATTTTTACTTTGCGCGAAGATGACTCGTCCAAAAAACTAAACGATTTGTGAGAAGTATATATATCTTGTAGGGTTTGCGGGTGGCGAGGCCCTAAAAAACAATGTTTCATCGGCTCCTCGAAGGGACTCAAAGAATAAATCTGTCTCGGGACAGCTACCTGTCCTTTCTTGTTGGACGGTAAAAATTTGTGAATTCGTACACCTCGTGCATCCTGAAGAGTCTGAGTTCCAGGACCTCCGAGGGGACTTTCTGGGGGGTCAAGGATTTTTATTTCCAATCGGAAGGAACGTTCCAGTGAAGAAAGTTATCATTTTTACGTGGTATTTATCTATGAATTAATAATTCATGAAAATAATCTTCGACTTTTACTTTGAAAGTAATAAAAAACACATGAAACAGGTTAATTTTACTTTTTCTTATGAATCTGCGTCAAGTTACTATATATATATATATATATATATACAAACATTTAATAAGAATATTTTTAAAAAGCTACTGTGTATACATTTTTGCTCAATTACATATCATGCAATAATTCAGACGATAAAAATATTTTCGTCATCCTAACATTTATAGTTTTTTGTAAAACATAATGTGCCAGCTCAGCCTCCGAGCTATATTACCCTCCTCTTTCCTACTTTTGAAGTTTCTGTTGAAAGGATAGAATTTTAAAAAGCATGATACAAAATTCGGAAATATTTTATTCTTAACGAATATTCCCAAGACCTAAATTTTAGAATTATTAAATTTTCAATGAACTTTCCATTGTTGAATTTTTAACGCTTCAAGTTTAGGGTCATCAATTTTGAAAGTTTCCAATCAGAAAGCATATGATTTCCAACATTTCTTTAAAAATTAAACTTTAAATTTTCACAATATTTGAAACTCTTTAGTTTTGAACGGTGAAAATGACAGTGTTTTTGTACAGAAATCACAAGTTTTAGATTAAAAAATTAAATCGAATCACTACGTTTTTCATCTTTATATACCTTCAGATTTGAAAATAGAATTTTTTATCATTTAGTCGTGAAAATTAGCATTCATTAAGTTTTGAGCGGATACTATCTTCATCAGTGATTTATGACTATTTGCATATCAGTGAGGCACCTATTGAACTTGAAAATAATTGAATTTTCGATCGATAGCCTCCATAATTGATCAATTTAAAATTGAAACCCTCCTAAATCGATAATAGTTTGAAATTTAAATATTAAAATATTCAGGACAATTTCACTATCAAATCCTTCAAAATTTTGACATTAAAAGTTTTGGTGGACAGACTTTATTTTAATAATTTTAGATCTAGATATTCTAAATTGCCATTTTTAACCTACAAAATTTTCTAGTTTTTTTTCCATTCTGTGAAATCATAGAACATAAATTGAAAGACTTGAGAGTTGCACAATTTACAGTTTAAAGGATTTAAAATTTTTAAAATTTTGAAATTAATGCCGGCATCATGAATTCGAAGCAATGGAGAATGAATTGAATAATTTGTCAAATTCAAGCAATAAAAATGAGAACGAATTGAAATGATTGGCTTGAAATCATGCAATTTCAAAAATTGGAATCATATAAATACAAATCGAGATGGTTTTAGTGATCTTGTTTCGTATTCTCTTCTTTAAATTTTAACATTCATGTTAATATTTCAAAATTATCCGATATTTAATTAAAAATTATGAAAAAAAGAAAATTATAATTGAAAAATATTTTACTAGAAAATTTCAAAAATGCATAATAATTAAAAATGGAGGATTCAAATGAATAGATGAAAATGGAAATATCTGAAATTTAAACTTCAGTAATTCAATAACTTTATTCATCTTTAATAGTTACAATTGTAGAGTTCTGAATTTTCTCATCAAATGCCGATTTTTCCATTGCAATTCAAACTGAAATGGTTGAATTTCAAAAAGTATAATTAACAATCTGAGAATTCATAATTCTTAAACGTTAAAAAAATAAGGGTTTGAGTATGAGAAAATTTTTATATCACAGTTCTTGGCAATTGAAATTTTTTCTTATTTTAATGAAGTTTGGATTCTTTTAATTTTCTACGTTCCATAATCGACATTTTTTAATTTTCATTGTTTCACATTTAGAATTGCTTCATTTTTAACTTTTTCTCAGAATAATTAAATTTTAAAGGTTTAGAGTATATATTGTGTTATAGGATCTTCAAATTCTAGAATTTCAAAAGCTTTGACTTTGGAACATTCAATTTAGTTTTCAATTGTAAAGCATCCAATTTAAATCTCTACAATTCAAGAATTATCCAAATTCAAAAGTTCTAAGCTTCTAATTATTTAATTTTTAACGCTTTTAACAAGAAATAATACATTTTCAAGTCCTTTGAGTTTCAAATGATTCTAATTTTCAAAATAGTACTCTGAAATTATATAATTTCGTACATTTTGAAGTTGTCCTTATTTCGAAATTTTAATCTGAAGTAATAACATTTCTAGATTCTAAAATATAAAATAAAATTATTTTATTACAAACGCTTCAGATTATAAATCATATAATTTCAACATTTTTCTAATGGAATATTGAAATCGTATAATTCAAAACATTTGAATCTAAGATTTTCCAATTTTGAGAACTTCGGATTAAAAAGTTTTTAATTTTAAATGATTGAAATTTAAACGTCTTCATTTGCACGTGATACAAGTGAAAGTCCTTTTTATTAAATTAAAAATATTATCCTTTCTCGGAAGATTCGATATTATTCAAATTTTTTGATTTCAAAAGTTTTCGATGCAAAATCGGTAAATATAAAATAAATTTAATTTCAACAGCTTTCATTTTTAAATTATTTATTCATAACTATTGCATCGAAAATGTTACATCTTAATGATTAAATAAAATGCAATCATGGATTTTCAAATTGTTTGTATTTTGATGTTAGGAATTAAAACACTTTGTATGTGACTGCACGCTTCACACACGTACATTTTTGCTAGTGAATAAATAACAAAATTTTCAAGAATATTTTATTTTAAGTAATAAATCTTCCGACTCTGAAAAATTTCTGATTTACACACTTGTACATCGTTTGAAAGTATTAATTTGGATGATGATGCTAAAGATAAGAATGAAGAAACGAAATAGTTTTTTGATAATACCATATAAGTCAAATCAATAGAAGAAGAAAAAAGTTTAGAAACGTTTAGATAACGCCACTTCTTTATCTTGACTTCCTATACAGAATGCGTCTTGGATCGAAGAGCATTTCATCTAATCTCGGTCGATTCAGCAAAAAAGTCTTCATTCCTTTCACGATTATAAGCGCAACGGTCGAAGAAATCGCGAAGAGAAAGAGCTGGCGAAAGCATGTGACGAGAAGTTGGAAAAGAGTCAAATGAAAGAGAAGAAATGCAAAATTATTTTTACATTACAAAAGTTCAAATGAAATAAATTTAAATGAAACTGAGTTTATTACTTGATATAAAGCAGGAGTAGAGATGAGCTTCTCTTTTTCTTGTTTTTAACCCCATTTTGGTCATTCTTACCTCATAATTCTTCGCATGTCAAAATTTTTACTAAATAAATGTCATTAGGTTAAATTAATCTTTTCATTGTGAAATAATTCACTTTTACAAGGAAAAAAACTTTTAAAATATCCGAAAACCAGAATCGCAATCTGCAAGCTTCTTTTACCTTATTAACTTTCACAGACAGTATTTTCAGTTTCATTGACGCACGAAGAAGATTACGGAAACCGCGAAACTCGTTCCGGATAATAAACCATCGACTACCACTCAAGAAATTTTATCTATCTTCAAAGAAACAAACCCTAACGTTCGTTCCTCATGATAGTCGTTCCCCATAAACAATGTTTTATTAATCACTCACGTAAAGCAAACCTTGTTGGTAATCCAGAGCTTGTGATGATTTTTATTTTCAACTAGCAGTATATCTCTGGATTTTTATTTTCGAGCATTAAATTCATAAACAATTAAAGAACACATTATTGAAAAAAATTTTTAATATTTGATTCAAGAAATTTTAGAAACAATAATTTATAATTTGGAATTGAAAGCGTTCGAAATCGAATAATTTTAGATAAGGTAAAATTCAAAAAAAGGACAGTATTTCAAATGGAATGAGAAGGAATTGAATATAATATATTGAATATAATATTACAATTTTGAATATTAAAATTAATATTATTTCTAATTCAAAACGTTCAAAATTAAATGGTTAAGAATTGTGAACTTTTGAATATACATAATTTCCAATTTAAAGTGATTAGAATTTGACAATTTGCAATTAAAATCTAAATTAAATATTGCAAGGTCAAAGGTTCTAAACTTCCAGAATTTCAACATAAAAAAACAAAATTCCCACATAGTATAACTCAGATAATGACTAATTGATCATTCATCAGGGAAATTATATACTAAGACATAAAATTGGAAACATTTGTATACGAGATTTCCATAGAGTGACATGATTTATTACCAATTCTGTCACACTTTCTCCCCCTTTTCCGTAAAAATTAATTAACGTTTGATGGGTGCATCTTTCCAATTTTGTGGAAGAATGTTTCTTATTTTTTCACACAAATGTTAATTTTTTGGTTAAAAAGTCTATACTAGTTCATCTAGGTTCGTAATTCATCTGATTTCATCTGATTTGGTTGAAAATAAAACTAATATGCTTAAAATCCAAACATTTTGTTGAAAAAATTCATCTCATTGGTAGACAATTCAAATGTTTTGTTGAAAATTCGTTTAATTTTTGGCTAAAAACTACTGTTTTAAACTGAAAATCTGGTGGTTCCATTTTTTCTTGAACATTCAACTATTTGGTTGAAAATTCATCTTTTTCAGTTGAATTTTTGAGTACCTGGTCAAAAATTCATGTATCTTGTTGATCATTCTTTTTTTTTAGATAATCAATCTTTTTGGTGAAAAAATAACTTTTTTTTGAAAATTTAACTGCTTCGTTGAATTTTGAACTCTTTGTAATTTTTTTTTCTGAATATTCATCATTTTAGATGAAAATTCATTTCCTTCGTTGAAAATTCAACTATTTCGCTGAAAATTCGTTTTTTTGTTGTTGATAATTTATAATCTTGACTGGAAATGTAACTATTTCATTTTCTTTAAATTGATATTCAAAATTGAAATTTTCTCCTTGAAAATTCACATATTTTGTTAAAAATTTGTCTCTTTCAATTAAAAATTTTTTTGGGTTGAATTTTGAAATATTCACTATTACATTTTTTGATGAGAATACATTTTTTTAAATGTAAAATCAACTTTTTTTTCAATAGATAATTCAACAATTTGGTAGAAAATTAAACTACTTGGTTCAAAATAAACTTGTCTGTTGGAAATTCATATTTTTGGTTGAAAAATTAACTATTTTGGTGGAAAATTGAACTATTTTTTCGAAAATTCAACTATTTGGATGAAAATCCGTTTACATTTTTTCAAAAAATTTTTTTATTTAAAAATTTAACTATTCTATTGTTGGTACAAAATTTGTCCTTTACAAGTTAAAAATTCGCAAATTTGGTAAAAAATCCAAATCTCTTGTTGAAAATTTGTCTATTTTGATATAAAGTGGATTTTTATTGTTGTAAATTCATCATTTTATTAAGTATTCAACTATTTTGTTGAAAATTCTCCACTTTTTTTTAAATTAACTGTTTGAAGATTCATTTTTTTTATCGTTGGTGAGATTCAGATTATTGAACTGAAAATTTGACGATTCTATTTTCGGATGAAACCTAATTTTTTCAAGTTGAAAATCAACTATTTTGTCGGAGATTCATCTTTTCTAATGAAAATTAAGTTTCTTCTTGAAGATTCTTGTATTCCGGTATAAATATCAACTCCGTTTTAAAAAATTTGCCCTTTTAGCGAAAATTTGTTGAAATTTTTTTGGAAATTTGACTACTTGGGTAGAAAATTAATTTTCTTGGCTCAAAATTCATCTATTTGGTTGATGATGCAACTATTACGTTTAAAATTCGTCTTTTTTGGTCGAAAACTCAACTGGTTTGTTAAAAATTTGTCATTCAAATTGAAAATTCATCTGTCTAGGCTGAAAATGAACTTCATTTCCGAAAATTCAATTGTCTTCTTAAAATGCATTTTTCCGGCTTGAAAATTCAACTATTTTGTAGAAAATGTTACTACTACATTTTGTTATGTTCATATACTGATCTTGAATATATCGAAACAAATTAAAAGTTTATTTTTTGATCCGAGAAGTGTCACGTGTGACAAATCCTATGTGTCACGTAATATTTGGACGCTCCCTTCGATTTTTCTTGTATTGTATTATTTTTCTTTGTATTGATGAAAAATTAGAAAAAGTTATGGTCGACCATGGAAAGTAAAAAATAATACAACCAAAAAGTAGGGGTTGGCGCTCGCGCGCAAGGGGGCCAAGGCCTCCAGTTGTATGTAATTATGCTGATAAATTTATTGATAAATTCGAATATGAGCATTACGAGGGCACCGTTTACTCTTTGTAGTTTGTAGGGAAGAGCTAAAGAATGGCAAGAAACAGTAAAATGAAGAGCAGGAGAAGAAGCGCCAGGAATGCGGGTATATGAAGGCGAATAATTTGCGGAAAAATGCACGCTAGGCCATGACGCAATTAACGACAAAATCATTTTCTCTAATTGCTGCCCTGCTCGCACTGCAAGGCTCAAATTGGCACGCACGTGTGCACAGGAATGCGGCAGTTCGGAAACTTTCCAAATTTACGTACTTATTATATGAAACTCGGATTTTTTCACGATTTTACCTTGCAGCAGACTTTCATTTTCTGAATGGAAATTAATCCGTAAGGCCGTGGAAAATAAAAAACCCTTTTGTGTTTGACAAATTGCATTTTGTTGAAAAGAATATTAAATTCTTCCATATTCGGAAAGCTGTATACGATCTACTTATGTTAGTCTAAACCAAAATGGTTACAGTCTTCAGGTTAGTGGGTTAGAGCACGGACCGGCAATCTGTAGACCTGGGTTCGAATCCCAGCCAAACTAAAGAGAATTTTTTTCACACCTAAAGACCATAACCATTTTGGTTAATACTAGTACATAGTTCAAAAACCCTCATTTCATCGACAAAAAGCTACATCAGTGAAAATATTTGGTTAAATAATAATTTAACTTTCTTGTCAAAACCTGCAAGTAACACGATTGTATATATATGAAAATTAGATTCTATGGAAAATCTTATATATTATAAGGGACCATAGACCTTTTCATAGATCTCTTTGAATAATGTTTTAAATTTCAAACCTTCAAACAATTTTTTAGACATTTTTACCAGTGTTTTGTCATTTGAAAAGTACCAAACAATTTGGAAAATATTCAGTGCGTTTCAAAGATATAAGAAATGTAGAAAATTATAAAAAGAAGACTGGGTTTTTATCTCAGGTCTGAATGACCGGTTCCTATAGCACCTATGTTCAGACGCCGTCCCTCAGGTCCCCCATTTTCAAGAGTTAATCCCTACACAGTATCCTATTTTCAGTCAATTGCCTGAAAAATTTTAAAAATTCAATAAACTCGAGGCATCCAAACTTGTTCTCTTTCAGTGTCATATATATATTGGAATCTCTCCTTTTGGTTATTCCTTAGTTAAGCTTTTGGAATGGAAAATTTTTTTGAATTACGAGTTAAAAAAAATTAACTAAATAAAGCTGGTTGGTCCTGATTTGAATCGTTTCAAATTATTCTATTAAAAAAAACCCTAAATGCTTAAAAACAAATATAAATTCATATGTCAAAAAGGATTTTTGAATTCGAAACTTTAAGAATCATATAATCTAAGGTGGAAATATTCGACCTCCTTAAGCAAGTTCAAATCAAAGATGTTAACTAAATGTGTATGAAAAAGGCTTATTATCATAAATTTGATGTGTCCGTAAATCCCATTTTTTTTAAGTTTTTGTAGGTCTGAAAAGTCTCTATAAATTTTCAGTTTTTATGTGTATGTTGGCCCATAAGAGATAAATCTCATATTTATTAGACCACTGTTTTTCACAAGAAATTTGAAAACCTTTTTTAAAATTACAAGAAAATTTTATCCAGTGTTTAAGAACTTTCTTCTGATAAAAATACCTTAGATAAACATTATCAAGTCATAAGAAAACCAAAACAAAAAGGCAACCGTTTTTCCACATACATAATAATTTTTGAATATTTTTCTAAATACGTAAGAACATTTCAGTGACAGAAGACATTGAAAAATATTGACATGCCTATGTAATTAAAAATAAACTTTTGAAAATAATTTTCTAGTACTTAAATGTGATCTTCGTGCACCTAATACATATGTATAAAAAATCTGATTAATGTCTCAAAACTTTTTACTAATATAAAATTATAAAAACAGTAGAAGAAAATCAATTAAGTCTGAAAAATTAAAAATATATGAACTCAAAAATTATAACATTGAACTTATGCAGCTAATCTATTTTTTATTGTTTCAGCTTCCCTAGATTTTTTTCTATCGTATTTTTATCAGTAGGAAATCTTGAGCTGTTTTGAGGATTTTTCAAATCTAGCTAGAAAATTAAGAAAAAAAAACAGAATAATGAATAGCTACACATATGAAAATTCTGCTGCTTCCAATATCATTCTTAAATTCTACATTAAAAAAAGAGTAAATTTTAAACGTGAAAAAGTAACGCATGAGCGTGAAAAAATTCAACTTTGTACTCTATCATGTACCTCCTAGGGACTGTGAAGTCTCTTATAGATATTTTCTTTGAAGTCATTCAACTGTTGAAAACTGGAGAACAACTTTTTCATTTGTTGAAAATCGAAGAAAATTTGTAACTGAATTATCAACAGTAGAAAATTCAATTGTTGAAGATTGAAAAGATTTGAAAATTACATTTTAATCGGCCCAAAAACTCAGTTTTATTCAATTTTCAACATTAAAAAAATCAATTGTTTTCAGTATGAGAGAAACTGAAAAATCAATTGTTGGAAATTGAATATTCAATTGTTGTACATTGAAGAAAATCAAATACTAAAGCATTCAAAGTTTGAGGAAATTTATTTCCAACTGTTGAAAATTGAAGAATATAGAAATTTTAATTTTCAGCTGTTTAAAATTGAAGAAAATCTATTTTCAACTGTTGAAAACTGGTGAAGATTTATGTTCAACTGTGGGAAATTGAAGAAGATTGATAAGTGCATTATTAAAAGTAGAAAATTCAACTTTCGAGCAGTAATGAGAAAAGAAAATTGCATTTTCAACTGATTAAAATTCATCAAAACTAAAAAAGGAAGAAACTAAGAATTTATTGAATATAAATTTCAATCCATTAAACAAAATTGTTCAAAAAGGCGATTTTTCCGAACACGGATTGCTACTGGAGAATAATGTTTTTGGGCGAATCAATAATAATTATCCACTGGATTCTCGGTAGGGAATTTTTTTTCGTCGCATGTTTTTTCTTAATTCTTATTTCTTATTTATCCTTATTCAATTCTTCTTTTTTTCGACTAATTTTTTACTTGTGGCTGTATCTAATTTGTGAGAAATTGAAGGTCAGAAGTCATTAAAAAATCATTAAAAATTATTTAAAATTTCAAAATTTCTTAGAAAAATATTGTATCTTCTTTTCAACATCTAAAAAATAATGGTTAATATTTCCTCTATTTTTTACCTCTTTCGAAACAAAGTTACCCTATTTTCCCTTTTTGAACTCCTTTTTGCACTCTGCTCCCTGATAACGTTTCTTATCTTTCCTGAAAATCAGCTGAATGTGGGTTGATTCATTTTGCTGTGCATCCCTTCAATTCAGTTCAAGACCAATCAGATGAGCCACTTCAGGCCCCTGGAAATAATTAGTAAATCGGACATCATAAGTTCTGGCTAAGTAGAAGAGCTATTTTATCTAATTATTTGCAAAGATAATCTAAAGAGTTGAAAGTGTCCGGGCAAAATCTACTTTTTGGAAAACATTTCATTTTTTATATAATAATCGAAAAAAATGCGCAAACATTACTGGAACAACGATAGCGTCCCATGACAGTAGAGTATGTAGTATGCTACTATTTTTCTAAAAAGAGAGTTACTGGACATGCCCGAAGAAGAGGATCTGCTCGGTTCTGCTTTTGGGCGGAGCTAACGTCAAAAAGAAAACTACCATGAACTTGGGTCCCGAAGGATCGTAGTTTTTCGTCTTATCGTTCTGTTTGCCTAAAAACAAAACCGAGCAGATCCTCTTCCTCCTGCATGGCCCGTAACAAGAATGCTAAGTCACAAAAGCAAAAACCAATGTAGACAACTGTTTTGTCTACTCCCTTTTTGGACAGAAGAATGAGGCCCTTCAAGCCTGCATGCATTTGCTTGTTACAAAGTTTTGGTAGCGTTGGGTATAAGTAGTAGTACCGGTCCACTGGGGGCGCCACATTGACCTTCAACACAGACAAGTCTGTCGTCAATCATAAGATGTACACAAACGCTTGGTGAATGGAAGCGTCTCATCATTGACGGGAGACTTTTTCTGATCAAAGATCTTTGGTCTGATTTTATGGAAATGATGGCGCCCCCAGCGGACGTGTATCGGTACATCGTGCCCAAAGCCACCAAAACTTTGTAAGAAGCAAACGCATAGAGGCTTGGAGGGTCCTATTATATCATCTGAAAAAGAAGTAAATAAAACAGTTGTCTACATCGGTTTTTGCTTTCGTGACTTACCGTTCGTGTTACCGGCCATGCCGAAGGAAGTTGATCTGCTCGGTTCTGTTTCTGGGCTAACCTAATGACAAAACCAAAAACTCCCATCCTTCAGGACCCAAGTTAATGGTAGCATTCCGTTTTGTCGTTATGTTCGCCCAAAAACAGAACCGGGCAGATTCTCTTCCTCCGGCATGGCCGGTTATCGTGATGCTGTTCATGGAGCCTTTTCTTCTTGTCATTATTACATAAAAATAGTACTTTTTCGGGAAAAACGGCCTTTACATGGATTCCGATGTATCCATAACTTTCAAGAGCCCTAAATTGAACTCACCTTTCCGTTTCCTCATCACCCTTAGTACTCTTAACCTACTTCTCGACTTAAAAAACAACTGAATGCACCCCGGAATAGAAGAGAAGAGAAGAAAATGAGAATATGATTGCGAAGAGACTACAGAAACAGGTGTAAGTACATAGGTAGGGAACGATATGCTATATATACTTCAGTCTATCACTAATGACAGACTTCCCTTTTACCACGTGCATCGGAGGAAAATCGAGATAAAAAGAAAGAAGCTCGCCTACCGGTTACCGTTAACTGCAGAAAGATACCGTGCGTTTGATTTTGACATATATTTTCACAGTGACCTTGAATACCTGAATGCAGAGCATACAAATCGAAGAAGGACGACCGCAACTTAGTGGTGATAGCGGTAGGAGATGGCAATACCCATGCCATGCCATGCCATGGAATGGGTGATGGCAATGGTCAGTGTATACCGGTTAAGCGTTGCGTTAAGTTAAGCCGTTCAGTGCCAAGCCGGCTTTCGTGCCGCGTAAGTCTTTGTCACTCCCTCACCGATCTTCACCAATCTTCACCGATTTTCATCACTTGTGAGAAACATTAAGGCGGGAAAATGTTAATTTGAAAAATTCGTACGTTGGCTTGAAGTGATTCATAAACGAAAATTAAAAAAACAAGATAATGAAACAAGATCGTGATTGTGATCGTGAGCAAAACCGATCGAATATGGTTGGAAAATTTTATGTGCAACACGGATTCAGTGTACGCGAATGAAGTGAATCTGGGCGGATTGACCCGATCCGAAAAAGGATCCAGGTATTTTTATTTACTTTTTTCTGATAAAAACAAGTGAAAATTAATTAATTTTGTTTTGTTATGTTCTTTTTCTTCTGCAGAACAAGTGGGTTTGAACAATATTAAACTTGGTTTGTAAAACTTCAAGCTAGGCTTCTAATTTATAGTTTAGATTTAGGAAGTATGTAAACTTCCCAAATGGTCACCTGAGACTTTATTGTTTATCAAATTATTTTTATATTAAATTTTTTTAAATTTAAATCATTAAATTTGAAATTTAATCTTCAAATTATTATAATTATAATTTTACTTATTATTAATTAATGTCTTTATACTTGGCACAGAGGTGTTTACTTTGCACCTGTACAAATTCGACTTTCGATTTTTGGTGATCGATCCCCTACAAATTGTTCGTTTCCTGGAAAAAGAAATTGAATTCTTTCTAATCGGTCAACATTAACCTGTCCTCCGGGTCATTGCAATCATCACGGGGGTTTAAATGGGAAAAGCTTGGTTTTCGGAAAAAGAGAAAAAACAAATACTTTTTATTAACTTTTTGTAAATTGAAGCTTATTCGACTCTTATGAAACGTCTAGAAAATAATTGTCACCTAGTTACTTTTAATTTCGACCCCACCAATCCCCTTGTATTGTGCCCGGAAAATTCGGCCAAAAAATGTAAAATAGCCGTTTTAATGAAAATTCCTGCTAAAGACAGTATTTTTTGAATCTTTTTCCACGTGAAACATTTCGATTCTATGAGTGACAAGATTCAAGGTGCTTTCTAAATAATTTTGAATTGTTTTAGCAATTTATCATCCGTTAGAACAAACTTTTTTCAACTCTAAATCGTTGAAAGTTGTTATTTTCCAGGGTAAATGATACAGTTGATGAATTTCACGAATAAATTTTTTTTTCAAAGATATTTGATCATTATTGAAACAATTTTCATTTGTTCAAACAATTTTCCCACTGTAAATATTACATAGTTATTATCTCTCAAATAACGACACAATTAACAAATATTGAAAGTAATATATTTTTTAAAGATATTTGGCAATTATTTATACAATTTTTTTAGTTTTCCAAATAATTTTCATTTGTTCAAACAATATTTTTCTCTTGTAAGTCTTGAAAAGTTACTATTTCATGGAATTAATGATGCAGTTAAAAAAATTTGAGAGTGATATTTATTGTAGAAGACGGTTTAACAATTATTTGAACAATTAATATAATATTGTTTGAATAATTGTGAACTGCCTTTCACAAAAATATCGCTCTTCACATTTATATCATGCAACATTAATTTTAGAAAATAACAACTTTTCACGATTTGTAGGATGAAGAAATTGTTTCGGCATCTCGGCTTGTTTTTGCCAAAAAATAAAAATTTTCATTTTTCATAAAAACACAGGCACAAAATAAACTCTCTTACGATAAATACACTATATTTTTCGACTAATCGGTGAAATACGGTTCATCCAAAACACAACTTTTTGTTTTAACATCCCAATACTAATGTAAAAAGTGTGAGGGGGGGGGGGTTGCCCTCCTCCAACTTACGCCGAGACCTTTTTCCAGGGGCAAAAAAAAAACTTGTTTCTCAATCTTCCGGCATTTTTAATCAGGGAAGTTCTTTCTAGGACGTTTTTTTGGGTTCACTGAAAAAGGGATTCCGTATGAGGGGGGTGGGGCGCTACATCACTCTCACCCTTTAGAATATGTGTCAACTCATTTTTCCTCTCTTTGCAAGGTTTACACTTTAAAATAATTATTATTTCAAAAAATTCCATACATTTTTCAGAGAACGATCTGAAAATTCATTTTGTTACCTTCCTTAAAAAATATTAATTTGGGAACAAAAGAGTTTTAACGAAAAAAATGTATTCTGATGAGATCTCCAACTTTCACGCCCAATAACTTTATCTCAGATCAAAATTTCTCAAGATTTTTGAAGAGAACTAATTTTTGAAAGAAGAAAGAAAGTTTAATAACCTTATTTTTAATAATCTGCGCCAAAATCCTTTTGGAGCTCTCAGATTAGATGGTAAGAAAACCCCTAAGCCAAGTATTATATCAATATTCTCGAGTGACATTTCCAGAACTATACACGATTTATTAACTAACTTAATAAGTAAGAAATATTAAGTATTATGACTTAGTTAATTGTATAAGTTGAATAGGAAATTGCCCGATTAAATCAAATTAATTTTTCAACAACTTGGTTGCTCTTAATAAAAACTGCTTATCTTAGGTAGCTCAAAACTTAAATTAGCTTGACAGTTTAAATTATTTTTAATAATTTTGCCTATTTAAGCTTCAAAAAAACCAAGAAAGCCTTTTAATGATTAGTCATTTGAGCCAAAATTGAAGCCTCAATTTAGTCATAATTTGAGCTTTCTATTGTAGAAAAAGAATAGGTATTCCATTACAACAGAAATCAGTATTATTTAAAAACAACTCTTTAAAAAATGGATGTCCCTATTATTTTTATTGCTAATTTTTTTTGGTTTTGTAATATTTCACACATTTAGAAAAAAATAGACAATTTTCTTGAAGGCACATGTTGCTTAAATTGTTAATTTTTTCAAAAGTATTTATCGAATCTTTTCACGCTCAATGTAGAATTTTTTGCAAATGTCCAAAAACATATTTCTTCATTGAGTTATCTGCACACATTTTAGAAAAAATTAATTGCCTAGCTTGAAGTTTAGTGAGCTTGATCCAAAGAGAGATGTAATCATTATGCTTTTTCAAAACAAATTTTTTTCGTGATTGTGGAAATCTTATTTTTTTGCTTTTTTAGACCGTTTTGAACACCAACAAATTTTGTTTCCATGAGATCAAAATAATAGCATGTTTCTTTGGATCAAGCTGAAGAAATTTCATAGTCGACATACATAACTTTTACCAAAAAAGTTAGCATTTAATTGAATAAAAAAAAAAAACAGTCTTTGCGCATTTTCAAAGAATTATAAATCAGGCAAATTTTTGTTCAGAATTTTTTTCCAGTCGTAAAAACTGAACAAAAACCGCCATATTTCTCCAGCCATTTGAACATATTTTTAAATTTTTAAATCCAAAAACAGAATAGAAAGTATTAAACGATTTCAAAAAAAATTAGAGCTTTCTATGATGCCAACCAACAAATTTTGATTACAATGATTTATTTCGATAGTTTCTTTATTATTTAAATATAAGAAAAATCTGCTACCTTCAACTTCCTGTTAATCATCAGAGTTAATCAGGCTTATTAGATTATTATAGTCTATAAGTTATTTCATTTTCTTATTAACAGAATGCACTGATAAGTGTTTCGCACATTTTTATCAACTTTGCGTGTGAAATATTAGTTCCAACCTTATGACCTTTAAGTAGCTGCAACACAGTTTCACTCGAAGCACCTTCAAGTCATATCAATGTAACTAGACTAAGAGGAACATGACGAGCAAGTTTTTGTCTGTAGTGCTCCACATCGATGAGAAACTATCTAACCATTTTGTACCTCCTTTCAGACTTAGAATGTTACAGTGCAGCTGGTGAAAGATTTAATTAATTATCTAATTAATTAAAAGCATTGAGAAAATTAGCAAGAAAGACACATTGCTCTTAACTATCAATAACTATTTTTCATCAGATTCAAATGAAAATTGTTCTAATTAAAAAACTGAAACATAACAAGAAAATCATTAGACATTAGTTGGAACTTAGATACAATGAAAGATTGTCTATCACAAAGAAAGTGATTATATTTTTTTTAATCCTTCACGGATAAAATCAGTTTTCAAAGTCTACGGAACTAATTCAAGATAAGCAGATATGAAAAATAGTTTACCATCATTTGAAAATATTCCATCGCTGAGGATTCGAACCCTGCTTACTTACCTAAAACTACCTAAGAAAAACTAACTCTTAGAATGTCCCTTGAGACTAATTAAAAAATACTTCTCTTATTTACTCTACTTAAACATAAAGTTGAAAAAAATGGTGAAATTTGATATATTGTAGCTTTAATAAGATGTAATTGATTCCAAATCATTGATGTTTGTCTCTACTCAATAAATAAACATTTTCCAGGTATAATATAATGACTTATTATTGATAAATAATTCATTAGTAACAATTCTTATAACCAATGGCAAATGTTTTTTCAAATGATTTTGTATAGTCATTGAGTAATTTTCATTTTTAATTCGATGTAAGAACATTGAGAACAAAAATAAATATATTTGTTTTTGTTATGAACAAAATTGATCAACAAATTTCCAGTTTGAGCAACTCTAGAGAGTTTTATGTATTTTTTTTCAAAGACTTCGTTTGACTTTGCAGTGATGCAAATTACCGTGATTTTTATTGAAAATTTTTATGAACAAATCCGCAGTTTGAGCAAGACGGATACTTTGACGGAGCATTTTTTGGTTACAACACTCATTCGTTTTTGCTTAATATTGGCTTGATATAGGTAAACCCAACAAAGCAGGTTAAAAAAAAGTAAATGAAACTCTAAAAAAAAAATTCGGACTGTGCATTTGTTTCTAAAATGTATTAACAGCAATCTCATTACGAAATTGAAATATCATTGACTAAAGCATAACTCTTAAGTGAAACAAAGCACTTTGAAAAAAGTACCACGAAAAATTAAAAATTGCACAAAGGCGCTAATATTTTTTTGAAACTCTGAATTGCATTAGAAACATAAATCATCTGAAAAATATCCGAAATCATTCGAAAATGACCTAGTATTGTATATTACAATACAATTGTTAATAAAAATGATTCATTCCTAATAAAGTATCAGGTCATATTTCGTAAATATTTATCCATTGACTGCACACCCATACAATCATTTTGAATCAATTACGTGTTATTAGGTGCAAAAAATATCTTAAATTTTACAATTTTTCTTAACTTAATGCTTAAATAAAGTTAACAAAAAAATTTCTTCGTAAAATTAGATTTTCGTGATCTCTTAAGAATTTGGTTGGTCTCATCTTTAAAAAATTTTAAGCCAATTCAAAATTTTAGCCAAAATAGTATTTTGAATACTTCCTTGTCATTTTGCCTCACTGTGCCGCACGCACTAACCAACCGAGCTATTGAACATTTGGATTTTCCTGTAAAAATGTTGGCTAAGTCTTATATGGTCAGGGTACAATATGCGGTACAAGTGATTACCCCTATTTATTAGCAATTTTTTCAGGTTTTACGCATTCTATAAGTTAATAACATTTTTTTTAATTGATCTCACATAAAATAAAATATTTTTCTTTAAACTTGAGTAATATATTGTAGATTCGAGACATTATTGTATATTTTGGAAGGAATAATCAGTATATTATTATTTTTTATTTATATTCGAGGAGCTAACCATACATATCTTTTCAATTTTTTCAAGAAAAATGTTTTTTTTTTTCAAAATTAAGGAACGTTTCATGGGCAGTCTTTTAACTCCCGGTCAGATTAGGCTATAAGTAGCATTTCGAATTTGTAACCAGAAAGTGCGGGCTCGTTTCCTGCTGCCGTAATTTCTTGCCAATTCTTCAAATTTATATTTCTTATCCATTAATTTTAATCAAGCCAAAAAAATACATTTGTGACCGTTTTTTCATGATAAGAAATTGATTTTCCCATTTCTATGGTTATTATTTTTTCAATTCAGAATAAATCATTTTTACGTCCCCAAATATTGCTTTTGAAACTCAAATTTCCAGATAAATCATTCCACCCACCGGTGCGACGTGATATACATCGTGATGCACGCAATCAGCGTCTGGAACCAAATTGCTGTGAAATGAGTTCCAGATGTTCAAAATTTATTGCATTTACAGTTCTATTTTAGTCTTATCGTATAAATTCATATTTCTAATTATTATCTTTAATCGAAACTCGTAGAATCCCTAAAAATCTTTGAAATCCTGTGAGATTTCGTAAATTAAAAGAAGTGTCATAATGTGAAAAATCTTTTAAATCCTTTGAACTTTATGGATATCGTATACATAATCTCTTGAAATCCTTTTATAATGATGAAGCTCGCTGAAAATACCTTAAAACCCTTCAAAAACTCTGAAAATCTCTCAAATCTTCAAAACGCGTTAAATATGCGTGGAAATTCCTCTAAATATTCAAAAATCTTTTAGACTACTTGAAATTTTGTGAAATATTTCCAAAATTGTAAGAGATCTCTTGACATTTTTGAGATTCCTTAAAAACTCATTGATATCTTCAAAATACGTGAGAGCCTTTTCGAAGCTCTTGAAATGTCTTGCAATATATTCATATAGATGCTGTTCCTTATAATTCTTAAAAAATTAATCGCAGCTTTCAGGCAAGGACGGAAAAAAGGAAAAAATTAACATCATTCTGAAATACAGGAATTAACGGAAATTTGGAGAAAAATAGGGGGAAAAAGATGATAGGTGACTGTGTCGGTTGGGAGGAGGGGTCACGGAAAATTTAACGAATCCTTACTCTCTTTTGAATAAAAATTTTGTAAATACCTTGAAAATTTTCAAGTCTATGGTATATGTATATGTGTGAATACCTTGAATACCATTAAAACCGATTGAACTTCCTGGAAATTATATAAAGCCCTTTAAAAACGGTGAAAACCCCTAAAATCGCTTACAATTTTTTAAATCCCACGAAAATGCCTTAATATTTAAAATTCGTGTAAATTCCTCAAAATCTATAAAAATTGATTAACGAAAACCCTCTGAAATCCGTAGATATATTTCTGATTCTTTTGAAATCTTCTCAAATACTTTGAAATACCATAAAATCATTGAAAACCCTTCATATCTTTTAAAACTAGTTAAATTCCTTAAAAATTCTTCGAAATATTTGCAAATCTTTTTAAATCCCTCAAAATCTCATTAAAATCCTCTGATATAAAATTCATGAAAATATTGCGGTCTTTAGCTACAAATTTAACTATTTTGTTGGAAATGCGTTCTTTTTTTGTCAAATTCAACTGTTACTGATTTGTGAATATAATATTGTTTGGTTGAAACATCAACTGCTACACTTTTCGATGAGAGCTTATTCTTTTTGAATTCAAATTCAATTATTTTGTTGAAAGTTGAACTACACTATTAAAAAATAATGTTTTTGGTAAAAAATTAATCTCTTCAATTGAAAATGGAACTATTTTCTTTAAGCCTCTTTTGTAATAATAAGCTCTCTCACCTTAAAATGTAACTTTCCGATTCTTGGTTGAGAAAAAATCTTTTTTAGTTGAAAATTCAACTATTCGGTTGAAGAGCAGACTTTTTTGTAGAAAATTAATCTCCCTGGTCATGAAGATGAATTTTCAACCTAGTGGCCAAGTTTCCAAACAAAAAAATCAAACTTCAACCATAGACAGTGTCATTTTCAACCAACTAGTTTAATCTTCAATCCAAAAAGACGAATTTTTGTTGAAAATGGTTGCATTTTTATCCAAAAATAATAACTTTTTCACTCCAAACTTTCTCACCAAAAATATAAGCTTTTTAATCAACAAAGATTTTTTTTTAACCAAAGAGTTGAATATTTAACTGTAATAGATCAATTTTCTATTTTATAATTGACAACAAACAGAGGCATTTTGAATGATAAAATCTTCGAGATTCAGTTGACCAAGTCACCTGTTTGATTCACCGGCCTTTATTACGCTTATCCTTAAACTTCATCTTTGACTATTTGAGTACCGGTATAATGTAAAGGTCACTCGTCCGAGGTGTCGATCGAGTTATTTATTACCGTTGTCACACTTCCGTAATACTTCTTCTTCGTCTATTAGATCGTCCGTCCGTTCGAGATATCCTCACCTGGTACATGACCAGCACAACAATCCTTCTTCGTTTGTCTAATATTACTTTTTCCCATTTTTTTATTTCGATCTTTTTTCATACAAACAACGGGACCTCAAGTACACAATCCGACCGCAAGATCATCTTTTGCCTTCTTTTTGAGGCAACGAATCCAAAATGACAATTAAAAAGAAACCTGAACTGAGGAAAACTGGTGTAATCGAGAAAACGTGTATCTCCTATAGAATTGACAGAATATCTTTGTTTTTTTGAAGCTCATTTTGTTTCATTCAAGTAAAAGGTACATTCCTTGTTAATTGATCAAAGAATTGTAAAAGGTGAGGAGGCGGAGGAGGAAGATGAAGAAAATGAGCAGGAGGAGGAGGAAGAGGAAGAGGAAGAGGAAGAGGAAGAGGAAGAGGAAGAGGAAGAGGAAGAGGAAGAGGAAGAGGAAGAGGAAGAGGACGAGGAAGAGGAAGAGGAAGAGGAAGAGGAAGAGGAAGAGGAAGAGGAAGAGGAAGAGGAAGAGGAAGAGGAAGAGGAAGAGGAAGAGGAAGAGGAAGAAAAATTGTATTCGAACCGACTAAAACTATTTGACAATTCTGTAGCAACCAAACATTTTTTTGATTTTCTATTATTTCATACAAGGATAAATTTTTTGCATCATATTTTAAAGTACAAGAAATATGAATTATTTAATATTTGTTCTTTCAAAAGGATCCAATGAACTAGCTATTTTGGAAAAACTCACCTAATCGTTAAGAGATTTTAAAAAGTCCTCAAAAATTGAAAATGGGACAATCTAAAAAGAACGAAGTTTCGAAAAATTATGATTTGAGTTCAGTTTTCATTTAAATAATTCTAATTCCAAAATTATATGTAGGTAATTAGAACGTTGAAATCTAAATTAAGTAGCATTGGAAATGTGGGAATTATTCGAGTTTTAAGTACATTTGAATTTGAAAATACAGTCAAAAATAAATGTTATAGGATGACATACAGAAAATTTGATATTTTGATAATTTCAGTGATTCAACTTTTGAAGATTTTGATTTGATTACTTCCACGTTTAAGGAAAATAAACTATGATTATATTTACAACATCCCTGTAAAAGCTATAATAAACATCACAAATATTATTTCTTAAAATTTTTCAAACATTTTCTAAAAATCTTTTTGAATTTTTAAGTGCAGAAGAAGTTTATATAACAGGATCGCTTTTGAATAATCATACATTTTGGAACAGCTTAACCTGAATTTGTACCATTTGGACAGTTACAATTCTACAAGCAATTTCATAATGTGGAAATCTAAACAAGGAATGATTTGTCGAAAAATTAAATTAAGAAGAATATTTAGGAAGATTTCCAAAAATTTCGAACAAGAATCTGGAAGATGTTAAGGCAACTTTTTCATCCTTGCATGGTTTTAGAAAAATTGCAGGAAAAAGTCGAGTTCGAAGATAAAAAACATTTCCATTGAATTCCTGGAAAATTTGAACATTATTTTTTCAAACAAATTTCAAAAGAATATCCAAAAGAGATTTCAAAACAAACTTTGATGTATAAATTAATTTTTCTAATTTAAATTGATAACAATTATATATTTCGGAAACTTCATACATTTTTTGATTTATTCTTCCATTTTGTAACATTGCAAATGATAGCACAGATTTATATTTTTTCCAACCTTCAAACAATACAATTTATAAAAGTTGAAAATGTTGGAATTTGCAGTTTTCTAGTGTTTTAATTTGCAGTTAAGTTTTTATAGCTTTAAGTGAAAATTCCGATTTATTTATATTCAGAAATTTGGAAAATATCGATTGGCATATATTCAAAGAAAAAAAAACTTTGAACGCAAGGACTTTTTGTTCAATAATGATTATTTATTATGATCTTTTGATATTTTACCATTTCTTCAAAGTTCAAATATAGAAGCTTTTCCTGTAATAGCCATCATGCATACATCTTAATTGAAAATTATCTCATTGCATTAGTCTAAATATTTGTCATCCTGGGTCGAAAAAGAACCAATTTTTGGCTGCAAAATCTGTAAATTTTTGAAGTTGTACTTTTTGGCAGTTATGTACTATTTGCATATTCTTTCAGGAAATTAAAACTACCATAAAATACAGAAATATACAAAAAAGCACAAGATTTGTCCGAATAAAAAAGAAAGTTGCAATCTTGATTGTAATTTATTGCTTTTTTGTGTTAGTTTTCTGTGAAAATGTTTTCAACAGGGTCAGCCAATTAATTTTTAAACTTAAAAGAAGACATAACTTCAAACAGTACGGAATTAAAATACGACTTAAGTTTTTAAACGTTTTACCACAGAAGCTATGCCAAGAGTAACCTTTCGAGTAACTTTGTAACTTACAGGAGGTTACTTTCCAAGACTAGAAATGTTCATCTCAGAATTACAGTTTTTACAATTAATAGCGTAATTCAATCCCGACTTGCCTCTAGGATGTACATAATTTATTGAATATAGGTTCTTCTTCTCTAAGACAAATCGTTAAATATTGACTTTTTTCAGTCAATAACTTGCTTTTCATGTTCTTCTTGCCAGAGATCAGTTCCTGGGTTTTTCGACCTAGGGTCTCTGTTGTGTACTATAATCACAGACTTTGTAAGTTTATTTTAGCTGCCTAGTCTGTTATTATCGCGCAGACGTTTAGAGCCGTGTGATCACAATACCTGCTTTTATTGAAAATACTCCACAAAATAATGAGTGTGGCTTTCAAAGTACCGCTAGCGTATTTCGAAATCGCTACTTTCCAGTCAAATTAAACTCACATGACTTTTCTACAACCTATTAATATTTCTATCATAAGTTCACTGATACAATATCCATTAGAATTCATAAAAAACTAGCATCATCAAATGGTGATCATTTTTTCTCAAGTTATTTTTCTTGAATTGTGGTTTTTCGATTTTAGGGGAATTACAATTTTGAATACAAAATAAAAGTTACGAATATCCATGCATTGTTTGAGATTATCTGTTTATTTGTTTGTAAGTTTATGTAAATATAATATTTCTGTGGTTCTTGAGAGAATTTAAAAAGATTTTCGAAGATTTTAGATACGACAAATCAAAGCTTCAAAACAAATATTCATTTTCAACCAAATAGTTCAATTGTCAACAAAAAAAAGATAAATTCTCAACGAAAAATGTAATTCATATTATTAACGAAAAAGATGTGGATTATAAAACAAGAACAGTTAAATTCGTTTAGAACCGGAAAAGATTATTTGAACAATTTTCTCAAAATTAATTTAAAAAAATAGAAGAATCATTTAAAATTTTCCCAGGAATCTTAAAAAAAGTTTTCTATTTTCTTGAAACCTTTAAAAATTCATGAAAAAGCTTCGAAAATTTTTGTGAAAATTATCCCAAATGTAGATTTTGTCTTAAGCTTTTTGAATTCTTTTTAAACCTAAAATCATATTTTTGTGCGAAAAACTTTTGAGGCTTCTAAACGAATTTTAAAATTTTTTATATATTGTTTTCAATTTCTAAAATTAAAAAAATTGCCCTTAATTTCAAAATTCTCAAACATTGAGATTTTGTTTGAACTTTTCAAAAATCTTTTCAAATTTTAAATTAGTTTTGATCTTCTTCAAAGCTTCTCAATAATATCTCTCGAACCTACTGAATTCTTTTCTAATTAGTTGTAATCTTGCAAAAATAACAAAATATACTTCAAAATCTTCAACATTCTGTTCCAAAATTTTAGGAAATCATTTGATATTTTCTGACATTCTTGTCAACTTTTCTTTTAAATCAATATACTGAAATAAAAAATCATTTGAATTTTTCCCGGAAATCATAAAAAAGATTATTCTCTTGAAACGATTCAAAATTCTCTAAATCTTCTTTTCTCAAAATCTTAAATTTTAATGGAATTATATCTTGAATTTTTATTTTTAATAAATCCTGCAAAATTAAAAACGGGAGACTTACAATTTTTCAGATTCTACCTCGAAATATTTTGAAATCTTTGAAACATGAAATTAACTTTTTTTAATAAAACATAAATAATTGTAAATTTTCCAGAAATCTTTATGTTGGTTTATTTAATTTTCTGGTTACCAAAAATATTATGAGAACAAGATTATTTCCTAATATTAAAAAACCATTTAATGTTAAAAAGTTTCCTTTCATCAATAATGTTCAGAAATGAAATGAATAATTTGGAAATTTTGTTTCACTAAACTGAGGGTGCAGAAAATTTAATATTGTTACAAAAATGTGGTCAAAAAGTTAAGAACAGGATTATTGCCTTTATAGTTCAAAAATCATTAATAATTTGAATTTCCTTATTTAGGAAAACATTCTTAAACAAATTTTTTTCTATTTGGAAATTGTGATTCACAAAAGTCAGGAAAATTCAAAAGAATAAACTGTAAACAGCCCCAAAAAGTCATATTCACGATATGTCATAACCAATTAGGTTTTTGGCAACAATATATTCCAGATCTCGTGACTATAATATAAAAAAAATTATTCTGTAAATTGAATTTAGATAACCTTGTAATAAATCTGATAAGATGCTGTAATCAGTTTGACGGTAATTATCTAACAGAAATATTATGCAAGTAGCACATCTTTAATTAAATAAAAATAAGTCAACTTTAACAGGAAAACCAGATACTAGGAATGTGAAAAAAACTTCACAAGTTCTGTTATTTATAGTAGCAATAATCGATTATTTTGCATTTAATCAATGGTAAATTAAGCTTTAAGAGCAACCTAGCCGATCTGGTCGCGAACATGAATTTTAATTATTATTCTGAAATTATAAACTTCTTCTAAACTGGTCTGCTATATTAAGCTTTACAGGTTTCATTTATGATCACTTTTCTCTTGACAATTTTTCTTCTGGTTCTGTTAAACATAAATATGAACAGGAAATGATTTATCAATGAATATTTTCCTCGTCGATAAATGATCTAAAGAAAACAATGATAGCAATTTTATAAATGACTCCACTATTTTACTGATAACTGGCTACGTTTTCCAGAGTTGGAACCTCTTTCCGCATTTACTTATTAATTGTTTTTTGTTTGAAAAGTCCACTATCACATTTTTAGATCGGAATTTACATTGTTTGGTTAAAAATTCTACTTTTTGGTTAAAATTTAATGTTCTTAGTTGAAGATTCATCTGTTTACTTGAAAGTTTAACTATTCCATTTTCATAAAATTATTCTTCTTGGTTAAAAAATAATCTTTAGGGTTGAATTTGGAACTCTTTTGTCAAAAATTCATCTTTTTGGTTGAAAATTTATCTGCATATTTCATTGAAAATTCGTTTTTCTTGTTTGAAAATTAATTTGTCTTAACTTAAAATGTAACTATTTCAGTTTTGTTTAAAATTTGATGTTTTTACTGTGAATTGATCTTTCCTGGCTGATAATGTCACTATTTTTACTGTTTCTTTTATTTAAAATTGAAATCTTTTTTGATTGAAATAGCATTCACTACGTTTTAGTTGGGAATTCTGTAGATAACTCGTCTTTTCGGCTTCAAAATTCAGCAATTTTGCCAAAAATTGATATATTTTCTTGAACATTGATGTATTTTTTTGAAGATTGATGTATTTTGTTGAAAATTGATATATTTTGTTGGAATTTCATATTTTCTAGAGAAAATTTATTTTATGGAAAATAAAATTATTGGAAATAATTTAAACGGAAATTTACCTTCTTTGTCGAAAATTCCTTTTTTCCTGGTTAGAAAATAGAATTTTATGTTGAAAATTCGACAAATCATCGAATTAAACTGTTTGAAATTTCTCTTTTTTCAAATAATTTTTTTAACTGACAATATCATGATCTCATTTTTGGTTCGAAAAATATTTCTTTTAGATGAATATTTAAGTATTTGGTTTAAATTTCACCTTTTTTGATGAAAAATTCATCTATTTGAGTAATGATTGAACTAATATGTTAATAAAATTTTACCTTTTATTAGACTGTTCAAAATCCGTCTTACGGTATAACATTAATCTTTTATGGTATAAGTCATCTTTCTCGGTTGAAAAATACATTTTTCGTTTAGAAGAGAACTTTTCGGGTTAAAGATTAAACTATTTTTATTTGAATTTCAATCCCTTTTGTTTGAAAATTTGACTATTTGGTTGAAAATCCGCATTAGTAGGTTTAGCGAATCTTTCTTGGTTGAAAATTTAGGTTCCTTGTTTCAGAATTAACTTTTTGTTGAAAATTCAACTGTTCAAAAAAATCGTCTCTTTTGCTTAAAAGTGCAACATTTCCTAGAAAATCAATCTCCTTTGCTGAAAAGTCTTATTTTTGTGTTGAAAATTAATGTCTTGTAGTGAAAAATATTTTCTGGTTGAAAATTGAACTATTCCGTTGAAAATGCAACATTTTTAAACATTTTTTTGGGTCGCTGATTCCGAATTTGGGGCTGGTTTGACTCGGTCAGACCGCATTTCGTTCCTTACATTAAAAAAGTGAGAAAAGTTTCAAATTTCATCACTTTTTTCAAGATTAGAAACAAAATGTGATCTGACCGAGTCAAACCACCCCGGATTCGGATTCAGCGTTCCCAAAAACGTATAGAAATATTTGTCCCGTTTAGTGGACAAGACCTTCTTGTTTTTTCGTGAAAAAATGAAACTCTTGTCCACCAGACGAGGCAAACATTTCTATACGTTTTTGGGGTCGCTGAATCTGAATCCGGGGTGGTTTGACTCGGTCAAGTCGCAATTCGATTCTAACATCAAAAACGTGAAGAAAAATTTCAACTTCCATCACTTTTTTGGGGTTATGAACGAAATGCGATCTGACCGAGTCGAAGCACCTTGTATTCGGATTCAGCGACCCCAAAAACGTATAGAAATGTTTGTCTCGTCTTGTGGACAAGATATTTGTTTTTTTTTCCGTGTGCCTGTGTAATTGGCTACGTTTTTCAGAATAGAGACTTCTTTTTACACTTCAGCCTTTGTTAGGTTCTGCATATAAAATTAATATGCCCTCGAAGCCCAGCTTCTAAATTAGAAAATTATCTTAAAATGATCCTGTTATCCAAAAGGTTGATACTCCGAACCGTGTACATCCGGATGTACAAAAAGTTTCGTCGAAGAAGACTAGGCTGGTTCGAGATGTCCGTCACGTTCTCGGATTTCTTCGGAAATCGTGAGCCAGTCACGCGAGTTCAGATAAAAAATGAATTCTCATTCGTGAGAATACAATAACGTTATACAACTATTGCCATGTAATAATCACTGAACACGAAAGTAACATTCCTCTGATTATAAACTCTCACTTGGATTTCAATTTTTACTTTCTACGAACAGCTTTTCAGGGGCCGTTCAAGAACTACAATCAGGAAACGATTGGGTTGAATCAACAACATTTTTGGTGGTTTGACCATAGAATATGGTTGTTATATGGACATTAAGATATAAGCTAATATGATGGTTATGTTTTTTGCCTACTTGTTCTAAATTAAATATTTTTTTAATATTGATTATTAATTTTATAAGTTGTGAAAAAAATCTCTCTAGCTCCACTGGAGATTGTTTTCAGAACTTATAAAATGAATAATCAATATTCAGAAAATATTGATTTCAGACCAAGTGGACAAAAAACATTAACATCATAATAATTACTATTTCGCTGGTCAAGAACCATAACATCAATGAATAAAAAATATATATAATATATATATTATTTGGTCGAATCGATCAAAATTTCATTTGACTTACCCAAAATTTTGTTTTGTGCAGCTAAGAAAACTGTTTTTTTTTTTTTTTTTTTAAATTTTCTTCTGATTGTACGTCACGATATTTTGAAGGATTTTTTCACCCCTCCCCTTCTCCGTCACAGATCACCAAGCTTAAACCCCGGGGGTGACATCACCCCTCCATCATCCCCTCCCTTAAATACTTTTGAGTCAAATTTTTTTTTGGATTCGATTTGATAAATCTGCTGAAATAAAACACAGACCATATAAAAATAACATTTTAACGAACCTGACAGCCCAAAATGCTCTTAAACCTAGAAAGATGAATGTTCAACCATAAAAGATAACTTTTCAATTCTAAAAGAAGAATTTTCATGAAATTGGTTCAATTTTCGAATGAAACAGATGACTTATTAATATAGTTGATAATTGAACAAACTAGTTATATTTCAACAAAATAGTTAAATTCTAACAAAATATGTACTTAATTTTCCACAAAGTAATGACATTTTCAACAGAAGAGTGAAATTTTTCAACTAAAATTGCGAATCTTCGACAAGAAAGATGAATTTTCAAAAAAGTGATTAAATTTCCAACAAAGAAGAATGGTTTTCTGCTGGAATGAATAGAATTTTCCGCAAAATGTAGAAAATTTCAAATAAAAAAGAAAAATTTTCAACCAGAAATGAGTTAGTCCTATTTTCAGTTGAAAAAATTACTTTTCAACAAATTAGTTAGATTTTAAAACAAAGAACTAAATTTTCAAACCAGAAAATGAATTAATCGTCAAGAAGATAAATTGTCTATCACGAAAGAGGAATTTTCAACAAAATACATATATTTTCAACCTTATAGCTGAATTTTCAACTAAAGTTGATAAATTTTCAACCGAACTCAGAATAGTTGAATTTTCATTTAAGAAAATGATTTTTGTCCAAACAGATAATTTTCAACCAGATGTTTGAATTTTTCCCAAAATAGTTAATTTTCAAACAGAGAAGATTAATTTCAACGGAAAGTGTAATTGCTGATATTTTCAAAAAGAATAATTTTTAATTTGAATTTAAAACAGTTAAATTCAAACAAAAAATACGACTTCTTGACAAAATAATTGAATCCTCCACCAAAACAGAATTATTTTTACCAAACAGTTGCATTTTCAACCAAAAAAGAATAATTTTCTACTAAAGTGATGAATTTTCGAACCAAATAGAACAATTTTCAAGAAAAGAATTAGTTTTTCAACCCGGAAAGATTTTTCAGTAAAAAAAACTGTGTTGAATTTTTAAACCAAAAAGGCGAATTCTCTAAAAAATATATGAATTTTCAATCCAAAAATATACATTTTGAACCAAAAAGTTAATTTTCTACCAAATAGTTGAATTTTAAAGTCAAAACTATCAAATTTTTAGCAAAATAGTTAAATTATTAAATAAGGATATGGATTATCAAATACTTAAATGAATTTTCAATAAATAACAAAATTTGACAACCAATTAATTTATTAGTTTTCAACTTGAATGAAAAAAAAATGAACTTTCAACAATATAGTTAAATCTTCAAACACTAAAATGAATTTTTTGATAAAGTAGAGCAACTTTTAACCACATAGTTGAATATTCAGTAAAAAATGTAACAGTTGAATTTTCAACTAAAAATGATTCAGGAAAATATGGATTAGTTCAATTTTTTATGAAAAAAATGAATTATCAACTAGAAAAAACGAATTTTTAACAAAATATTTGAATGCTCAACCTAATAGTAGAATTTTTAATTAGAAGAGATGAATTCTGAGCCAAAAATATAATGGTAGAACTTTTAATTAAAAGGACTTAGCTTTCAACGAAAAATATTTGGATTTTCTTATTGGGTTCTATCAATTCCGTTCGTTATCAAACGGAAAAAGGAGGGAAAGGGAGAAATTTCTGAAAAAGGGGAAAAGAGGAATTCTTTGAAAAAGGGATCAAGTGGGGAATAGAGAAAAGTGTGTCAAATCTGTATTCAGATGCTTTTCCTGTGAAATAAAGTCACCAATTTCAATTTTTATAAGTATATCAAAAAAATGATTATTTATATTTTCCATGTGCCTACATTAAAAATAGTCAAAAACCATGTTACACCCCCCCTCCCTCCCTGTCCTAGCAGTGTGAGGTAGTTTGTGAACTGTCCCTCATCAAGATTGACACGGAGAAGTTCAAGAGCTAGGTGAAGTAGCGTACAATGGTTGAACGATAGATCTATATAGATCGTTGAGCTAGATCAGAATTTTTTGATCAGCGATCTAATCTCTTCAAATGCTGATCCTGATTCGATCTAGGTTAATTAAATACAAGATGTTCAATTTAAAATCTGATCGTTTCTTAGATAGTTTTATAGAAGTCTTATGTGAGTGACCATTTTTGCGAGTACCTATAATGTGAACGTCCGGGAAGGGAAGCTTAATGAATAATTCATGGATTTTTTTATATTAGGTATTATATTACTCGTAGTCGGTGTTGACGAGTATCTCGTCAGAGAATAGAGGCTTTGGATATTATTTTTGCTTGTAGAATTTATAACTTTGTCTACAATAAAATACCTATACCGACAAACGGGGTGATTATAGATCAAATCGATTTTTTCGGCTATAGTTCTTTGAAATAAATAAAAAATCTAATTTGTTATAATTTTGCTCTCTACTACAAAAAAAAATATTTCCTCACAATCTAGACTCAACACAAAAAATTATATAATTGCATCAAGAAACAAAAATTCCGATCCATAATCAACCCCTCGGAAGTGTAAATATTGATCAAACTTTGATTGTTAATAACTTCAAAGAAGAATTTTTGGTTTTAATGATATTTTTATCGTAGATATATCGTAAAAACAGCTTGGACAACATTTTCTGATTTTTGACGATGCCGCGAACTGAAAAATTCGCGAATTATTATCTATAATCACCCCGGTATCGGTACTTGGTTTTTTGGTAAACGATTGATATACGAGTTGATTTAGATGAAATTTTAGAATGTTGTCCTATTGTCTTGCTTTTTTTCTGATTAGCTTCAAGTCATTTAGATGGAAAATTTCAGGTAGTTTTGTAATCCTTAAATTTTATTGGACTAAACTAAAAATTCATCGGCATTATTTTATCTTTAATTTTATAAAATTAGAGGATCTCTGCATTTCACAAGTTCAAAAATAAAGCAAATCTCAATCCACAATCTTCAATTTTTGAAGAATCTTGAAATATTAAGTAATTTTAAGAGGGTATATTTTTAATTTTTTCATCAATTTATTTGCATTTATGTTATGAATTATAGTTACCTTTGAATCGCCATGCAATTTTTTTCTTTGCTGTTCTTCTAAAGGTAAGTCTGAAAGTTTGAATAATAATTATTGATCTAAATAAACTCAGTAATATTACAATTTAAGAAAAACAATGTTCATATCAAGAATCCTCATTTATTAAAACTGCTAAAAAAGTTTTAAGAATTACTTGAAAATTCTCGAAAGTGGATTATCTTGAGAATCCCAGTTTCATTTTTTTAAAGAAATAATTACCAATATTGAAAAAATCTTATTTTTTCAGAAACATCGGAAGGTATAAAAAAATGTTTAGATTAAAGTTTACAGAACTAAAAAAAATGGTATAGTCCACATTTCCATGTCTTGCTATATCATCCAAGTCCACATAAAACTAATAGAATTACTTTATTCAATTGGTAGAAACTTTTTTTAAATATTGGAAAAAAAATAGAGGTGCAACTTTTCAGAAAACCTTAATAATTTGTTTGCCAAACTTTGGAAACACGAAACGAAAATGATTAGGATAACACTACATTTTTTCAATATTTATAAAAAGTTTCTGCTAATATAAAGAAATCTATTAGTTTAATGCGGGTCGAAATATTTTTGAGCCGAAACTTTCTTTTAATATAATTTTTTTTCTCGCGTATAATGTAAATTATCACAAAAGAGCGAAGAACTTGTATAGATGTGTAAACATTTATCGAAACAGTTTTGTGTGCCTTTTGTTCTTTCCGAGAAAAATGCAAGAAGTCGATTTTTTCAAAATAATTTTTCTGAATGTGAAGCAGTGGTTCACCGAAAATAAACATCATGAGATATTTAGTGAATATTACTATTTCTGAAAATAAAATAAATTTTAAAGTGGGGTTTTTGAGAAAATCGACTCTCAAGAATTTTACAGAAAAAGCCGCTTTTGTGTCTTCTTCAAATGTTTCGTATATTATTTGGAAAGGCAAGACTTCCCTTGCCAAATAAGAAATGGACAAATTAATAAAAAATCCGTCAATATTTGAGTATTCGCACGTGATCATTTCGACACCATGACCTACACTTTTCTTGAAATTTTGTCTGATTTGAAATAGAATCGGGCTATATTCAAATTAGTCAATTGACTTTTGACTTTACATATATTATAGTTACTCTAAATTTCCTTGATTTAAATTTTTCTTTTCATAAGAATTGTGAACAATTCTAAAAGATAACGAAAGGTTACACATTGCATTGCAATTAATTAAGCAGTAAAACCTTTTAATTTTGTAAATAAAATATGATGTTTTTATGTTTTTGGGAATGTTCTCCATTTTCAACTATTTTAATACGAAAAAGCTGCATCAGAAAATGAAAATATTATTTTTCGCCTGGATATGCAATCAAAACTTTGTGCAAACAATTTATATTTTTGGTTCATTCCATCCTTTTAGGTTATACCTCTTGGTTTTGGATATATTGTATATTTCGATATATTTCGACTTACTGTTCAGATTTTATTGGTTGGGACCTTATTTTTAAGTTTTACATTTTAAATCTTGAATTTTTGGATTTTATTGTCATGGAGCTTGTAGTTTTAGACCTGTGGTTTCTTGTAGACACATGCTAATTTTTGTAATATTTGTTGTACTTTCATCTTGACTTTAATGTGAATAAAATGATCTGAAAATTACAATAATGCTTCACGGCAAAAAATTATATAAGCTGTCCATAATCGATACCAGCAGATTACTTCACTCATTCACAAAACAATGAAGAATTGTATTTTTATTGCAGACAGCTGCATACCTTATTGAATGTGGATATTCCGTCTTCTTAAATTCATGAAAAATTGTTTTTTGAAATTGAGGAACCATTAGTGTGAAATACCAAACAATCGCGAAAAATTCTTTCCTGAAACTATTTTAGTGAAGCAACAGTCTAGATTGCTTACACAAAGAAACAGTTTTTTTTTAAATATAAATTTCGCATATCATCGGAATGTAAATTTTCCAAATTCTTCATCCTGGTGATGTTTTTGGTTTCATGATGCTTCCACATCGAATCGGTTTCTTAGATCTGAATTTGAATTGCTGATTTAGGTTTTATATCAATTATCAGAGCAACCTGATATGTAAACCGGTTGTTGCTATACATTTAGGCGTGTCAGTGAATGATTGAAGCGAAGCATATCCAAGAGATCTGTAATTATCTCTCGAATTATCTTAAGCATTATAATTAGTGCATCAGGACCACCTTGTTCGGGTTCTATAAATACACTGCAGGTGTTTACTGTTTAAGGAAGTTTAGTTCCAAATTAATTAACCTTAGTCCCCACTATCAATATTTATACCTATACGGTGACTAACATGACGATATGCCCATGGTGTATGGTGCGTATCACGGTAGAAAATGTCGCCTGTAGTGACGTTTATGGGAGGCGTAATGAAAGTAATTTATCGCTCTACGGTACATTTTCCATGGTTCGGCTTGCACGATAGTATATAAGACAGGTAGGATCATAAAGAGTCATTTTAATTATCGAGACTTTATCGCCGAATCCATTACTAGATGAAGTGCACTTTTTTCTGAAATGGATTTATTCAGTTAGAGATCTGCGAGTTTTTCGTCTCAAATTTCAATATTTCTTCTTCAGGAAGACCTTTTTACAATTCTCAGGTATTTTCATAGGTATACAATTCATGTTGGCGTCAATATGATGTTGGGTATATGATCATATAGCTGGATAGGTTTCCGGAATTGCAGCTTCAGGATGAACCTTTTGGGTTCAAAAACCAGCCGCCGGGGCATGTTTGTAGTTGGAACTTCAAAGAAGCGCTTTTCGAGAAAAACGCATCCAATATTGGCGAGTAAGATTTCGTAAGATTTGAAAGTATCCCGACAGATTTCAAGGGATTTTAAGGTATTTCAAAGAATCACACAATGTGTATAGCACTTTACAATATTTCAAATTACAAAAATTTTAGGGTATTTCAAACGATTTAAAATAATAATGAGAGATTTTGCAGGTTTTAAATGATTAAGAAGGATTCCAAGAGATAATACAATTTGCGAGAGAATCTTAAGGTTTCAAGAGATTTCACAAGATTTTGAAGGAATTCAAGGACATTTTTCAGATTTTCAGAGATTTTGTAGGATGTCAAAAGATTTCAAGAAATATCGAAGATTTTGGACTAATTCAGACGGATTTTGAGGAATCAAGAACAATTTGAAGAAATTTCAAGAGATTTTCAAATATTTCAAACTGAATCACGGGATTTCGAAGGATTTTGAAGATTTTTAAGGGGTGTTGAAGATTTGAAAGGATTAAAAAATTATATTTCAAATCACATGATAAGATGTGAACAGATTTTCAAAGATATTAAAGGATTTTAATGGATTTCAAGGGACATAAAGGAGGTTTGATGATTTTACGGGATTGCAAAGATTTCCATGTATTCCACGAAATTTTATGAAAGCTCCACGGATGTTTTTTGAAACAAATGGAAGTGCCAAATGATTCCGTGTGTCTTAAGAATATTTTTACGTGGTTTGAAACAAACCAGGCAAGTGCGACTGACTGTGAATTCTCTGACTGTGAATGCTGTGAATATTGACTGTGAATTCTCTTTTGTTAAAGCTCCTTGGGTTTTAACGAATATATTCTCATCACGTATCTCGTGCTTCACCCTCGATTTCGTCCAAAATGCGAAATTTTTTACATTACAAAATATTATTATATCAAATGTATATGACATTTATTCATGTACCTTAACCTGGGATTACTTATTTAGATATTGAAACATGAAGTACAATTTTCATTTGTCATGATTATTTTGATATTTGTTTCTTATTTTGCAATAAATTTTATCCTCAGCTACACTGAAATTTTATATCATTTCAATAAATGTATATTATTACAATTCATAATATGCATTGGTATTGAAACGGACGTATTTTCATTGTATAGTTTCTATAATTGAGAAAAGGTGCGCATCCTATAAAAAAAACAATTTTGTTATCACACATTCTATTGCAACTTTTGTTGTTTTTCCATAAATTCAATTTGTTTATTTTTAATCTTTTTATGATTTGACCAAAAATACGCATCCTAGCGTGCAGTGGTTCTAAAAAAATTAAAAAATGTAATTTCGGCGAATAATTTTCTTAGATATAATCTTATTGTAGCGTGTATCATTTTTCCAGACAGTTAATTTTTCATTTGAATGTATTTTTATAGAAAAAGTTCATGACAAATTTGTAGATCTTTTTTGGTTGAACAACTTTTTCATTTTCTTTCGTCTCTAGTGTGGTTCTTCCAAAAATTTAATTTTTTCATTTTTAATGCTATTTTTTACGATCAGAACAAGAACTACGCGTCCTATCAAAAAATTATTCCTAAAAAATTTGTAGCTCTTTTTGGGTGAGCATCTTTTTTCAATTAATTGTTTTCCTAGCTTGTGTCTTGTCCAAAAATTTGATTATTTTATTTTCAATTCTATTTTTTACGATTTAAAGAAGAACTGCGTATTCTATCAAAGAATGATCAATAAAAAATTTGTAGCTTCATTTTGACTGAACAACTTTTGGCTACTTATTTTTCTCGTACCTTGTGTCGTTTGTCTAAAAATTCAATTTTTCTATTTTGAATGCAGTTTTTTACGAATAAAAGAGAAACTACGCATCCTATCAGAAAGTGAATATCAACAATTTTGTATATCTTTTTTGATTGCACAATTTTTGTTGATTCACATTTTTTCGTATTTGGTATAGTTTGGCCGCAAAATCAATTCTGTTCTAAACATTATTTTCTGTGCAGTCAAAACATGAAATTTGGATTTTTCAGGAAAATTCAAAAATTCGTTGTGATAATTTTGCAGGATGTTCAATATGCAAGGTGTTTCTATCCCTGAAATTTTTTCATTTCGTGCGTTGGTCCGCTTGAAATATTCATGTTCGTTCGTTTTTTTGTTGAATTTTGTAAATGCTATAACTCCGGTAATTTTCTTTTCTTTAGAAAAAGTTATAAGAAGAAATTGTTCGCCTTTTGCAGTACTACTAACAACAGTTGATAGAATCCCTAAATAAAAAAAAAATGGTCCTAATAATTTAAAAAATGGGCTTACTTTTTGAATTTTCATCCAAAATAGCTGGCTGACGAACTTGAACACTTGAAGAATATACTGAAGGCCGATCCAAAACCTCAATTTTTTTCGCAAGTTATCGCGCTAACACTCTAAAAATCTACAGACATACAAACAAACAAACAGACAGACACATTCGTAAAAACCTGTTTTTGGGATTCCGGGAGTCTCAAAACGTGAACATTTGAGAAAAACAGGAGGCGTCAATTTTTACACAAATCCAATACCTTCTCTGACGAGAATGTAAAAATAATATGAATAATAATACAATATGTATGATAGTAAAAAAAGTCATTCCAACAGCCTATAAAGGTGCTAATTAACATATTTGAAACAAGTAATTATAGAAAGGAAACTTATGTAAGAAAGGATTCGTGCGATCCACCCCCCCCCCCCCCTTCCGAAAAGCCTCACGGAATTACCATGAGTATAGTGCCAATAGATTCAGTATTAGTCCTGTTATGATCCCCCACTCACAACCGAAAATAATACACAACCAACAGATAGTATTTTCAAGTGCTTCTTAGGACTTGATGCTTCATTTGATCTATTAAACATGAAGCAATCTTTATGGGTTTATGAAATAATAATTTCTATTGTCGAGCATGCTAAATTCAAAGCCAAGGCTAATTATCAATAGATCATCTGGATAGTGGCCTCATCTTACAAAACTTCACTCTAAACAAAAGACTCTCCTTCGACTTTATTCGTGTTTGAAATATTTTAAAGTGTATCTACACTTAGAGAAATTTTCTCGTGTCACAAGGATGCTTCTTGGCATAAATATAATTCCCTCGCAAATGTAAGGTTGAAAGGATTTTCATTTTTCTCAAAAAGTATCTTTTTTGCAGCAACCATTATCCTTTTGCGACAAACTTTACTTGATGTAGCAGCCAAATGATCGTGCTTATGTAAAAAGGATATTTAAGTGGTACAAAACAAAACAGGCAAGAGGACAATGCTTTTCTTTTAAGATAACTTTTTCTCGGAGTGTATGAGCACTTAGAATTATAATGGTTTTTTGGACTTTTGGGAAAAAGCCTCTTTTGGACCACCCTACTTCCCACGGAAGTAGCGGGTCTTTTGTATGAGAATAAAGACATGTTTTCTCGGCAGGAGCAAATGTTGTACCCAGAATCCGTAAGGATCACGATCATGCAGACCGTAATTCTTTACCGTTGCTGCGGCTGATTATAGTGCAATACTAATTGACACGGTGGATAGCAGTGGTGCGAGAAGCATAGTCGATCGTAATGGTGAGGTGGCTATTACGATCCGGGGCTACTAGAATACTAGATCCCTCATCGATCGCCTGATCGTAACCCATTAGGATCGACGTAATGCCTGTATTCTCGTGTGTACACGGCCTCGGTGCAAAACCGACCTGCGATTGTAACGCTGCCTCGCCAATACTACCGTGGTCAATCGCATTCGATTCCGATACTGCCATATTGCTCAGACTCTCATTTCTTACCTCGGCGAAACATTCCACTGAAGAAGAGGGTAGAGATTTTTTTTATTCTTTGTTTTAGCTTAAGGAATAAACGAGGGAAAAACAACTCCTAAAAAAACAGTCCAGCGGAGGTGGATTATTTACGATTAGACGGATTAATCTGGATTACATGTATATAAAGAATTACTCTGGATTACCAAAGACTACTTTGAATTGCTCAGGATTACTCTGGATTACATGAAATTATGGTGGACTCACGCGAATTTTCAAATCTAAATTTTCAACCAAATTGTCGAATTTTTAACTCAACGGCATAAGCTTTCCGTAAAAAATAGAACAATTGCATTCACAATTAAGGGATTAATTTCAAAAAAAAAAGAACGAGTTTTTAAGAGAATAGTTGAATTTTGAACAAAAAGAACAACGATTTTGCAACAGAATAGATCAATTTTCAACAGAAAAGATGAATTTTCGACTAAAAAGTAGAATATTCAACAAAAAATACTTTTCAACAAAATTACTTAATTTTCCAAAAAGTAGATTACTTTTTGAACAAATAGTGAAATCTTCGACAAAGGAAGAAAATTTTCATCCAAGAAGAATAATTTTTGACCGAAAGAGACGAAATTTCAAAACAATATATTAATTTTAAACTAAAGATGATAAATTTCCAGCAAAAAAGATAAATTTCCTTTCGAAAATGTAATATTCACATAATACAGTTATAAAATAATTCTTAAAAAAAATGTACAACAAAATAGTTCAATTTTTCACTGATAGATTAAACTTAGACTAAAATAATGAACCTTTAAGTAGAATAGCTAAATATATGATTCAAAAGATATTTTAAACCAAAAAACAACCATTTTTTCAACGAAATAGTTTAATTTTCAACCAAAGAGATGAATTTCCAAGTGAACAGATGGATTTTCAGAAAAGAAGAATACTTTTCAACAAAATTGTTTAATTGTTCGTCAAGTAGATTCATTTTTGACCAAATAGTTGAATCTTTGACAAAAAAAAAAAAAAGAATTTCCAACCAAGTAGTTGAATTTTCAACAGAAGAAGATAAATTACAAACAAAAAAAAACATTTTTATTTGAGAATGGAATATTCACATTAACAATTATAAACTAATTTTTGCAAAAAAAAATTGCAACCAAATAATTCAATTTTCAACTAATAGATCAATCCTAAACTAAAATAATGAATCCTTAACTGGAATATCTAAATTTTTAGTTGAAGAAATACTTTCAACCAGAAGACAACAATTTTGCAGTAAAATGGTTTAATTTTCAACCAAACAGATGATTTTTCAACTAAGCAAATGAATTTTCAATGAAGAAGATTAATTTTTAATAAGATTTGTTAATTTCCCGTCAAGTAGATTAATTTTTAAACAAATAGTTGAATCTTTGAAAAAAAAGAATTTTCAACCGAGAAGAATAACTTTCGTCCCAAAAAGAAGAATTTTCAAAACAATATATTAATTTTCAACCAAGCAGTTGAATTTTCAACTAAAAAAGATAAATTTTCAGCGAAAAAGATACTTTTTCATTCGAGAATGGAATGTTCACATTTACAATTATGAACTAATTTTCACAAAAATATTTGCAACAAATGTGTTCAATTTTTAACCAATAGATGAAATTTAAACTGAAATAATGAATCTTCAACTGGAATAGCTAAATTTCTACTTGAAGAAATATTTTTTGCCAAATAATAACAATTTTACAACCAAATAGTTCAACTTCCAACCAAAGAGATGAATTTCTAATTAGAGAGATGAATTTTCAATCAAGAAGATTAATTTTCTACTGAAAGCCAAATTTTTATCCAAATGCGTGAATTTATAAATAAGGAAGACCAATTTTCACTCAGAATGAAACAATTAAATTGTCAGCTGAAAAGATTGATTTTCGACCACAAAAATGAATTTTCAAAGAAACAGTTCAATTTTCAACCGAACTATTTTCAGCTGAAGTCAAGAATCTTCAAGTGGAAGAATGAATGTATAACAAAGTAATTCAAACTTCAACCAAGTAGTTGAAGTTTCTACTAAAAAATCAACTTTCAGCTAAAACTGGAATAGACTAATTTTCAGCTAAAGAAATCAATTTTAAGCACAACAAATAATTTGTATTCATATAGTTCAATTTTTAGCCAAACAAATTAATTTTCTACCTATGATTATCAGATTTTTCATATTGCCATTCCAGATGATGATTATCAGAATTTCGGTAATTTTTACTAAATTGTATCCGCCGATGAACCGTTTTCTGTTTCATCAAAACTTTCTCATTGCCTAAGATTTGATAGAATTTGAATAACAATATCTTGGTAGAAAAGTATAAAATTTCTGGGCGAGGAAAATTTGATAGAAATTTTTCAGGGCTTGGAAAATAGGATTTGATACATATCTTGTGCTGTTAACACAGAAAAAACAGAAGATAAACTTTACATCGATTTCCGACGAAAGATTCTCTGCTACAAAAATTAACGTCACAGGATAAACTTCACACAAATTTCGGTTAAACTTTCTTTTTTATTCCATGACAAAAACATGTATTTCGAAAGACGCGAAGTTGGCTGAACAAAACTTTATCGCTCTAAAAAATTTCCAGCAACAAATTTTATTCTTAGTTTTTTCTGTGAAGATATTATAGAGTTTCAATGAGACTATCTTGCTAGAGAAGAATAAGATATGCCGACCGATAGGATTTGGTAAAACGTTTTGAGGTTGCATTTTCAAGTGAATATGAACGACGGTTGTCATATTTGATAGGATTGGATTGGCTTTCTATCACATAACAACGTTAAAATGGTTTCGAATTTGGGATAGCATATTTGATAAGATTGAATTTCTATCAAAAAACGTACAAAAATGTGTATAAATTATTAGGACACTGGCCCATTTCGCTTCAATAGAAGCCGGTAGAAATTATATCAAAACATTTGATACAAATTGATTTTTTAGCTGTATACCGTAAGACACGTCCAATAAAGGTGATGATTCATTTTGATTGACTTTCTATCAAAAGCGTTTTTTAGAAATGTAAACGAAATTCGTCAAATTGCGTACGCAGGAAACGGATTGGAAACTATTTTTTTTTTTCATCAAATACTATGAAACCTTTTTCGCAGATTATGAATCTATGAATACAAAAGTCATAAGACCTTTCAGTCTTTTACATCAACCGATTTTACATCTACTTCAGATCACTGGTGCGATAATCATGCGTTGATCGAGAAGCTTGTCACGCGCGCACATGTTTAGGAAGTCGCAAGGAAGCCTTTTATTTCTCCGTTCGTCGCACGAGGTTATGAAACTCAACCGTATAACCATGAATGTTAATGCTCGCGAGCCTTTACTGTCACAATCGGTACCGAAAGTGTGCATAATATGTAGACAGTGAATCCTACTTACAGTTAGGAATTCCGTTGTTTGTTTTTTTACTCGTTAGTTATCTTCCTAAAAACCCTTCCCACGAAATGTGTGAAAGAAAAAACTATTAGAAATTCATACTCATTCCTAAATACAAATCGGATTCATCCCAATGGAGAAAATAGTTGATGTATGGGCAATTCTTTGAAACCTTTATCTTTTGGGCTATCAGTTTAATGGAATATAAATGAAGAAGCACACAGCAGTAATTTTGCATATTACAATACCGCAGACCATGATCCCACCCAATCAATTCATCTTAAAAGATGTTTAGGTTATATGTCTTATATTTCATTATTTGTAGTAATTATGTTGGAGGTTGGATGAGGATGTTGAGGTTAAAGAAGAGGAATACCTGAAGATAAAATAATTTTAAATATAGAATACATTTTTCATCTACAAAAATGAGAACTTTGAAGAAATAAAAAGATTTTTAATATTCAATTTATTAATTTTTGAATTTTCAGAAGTACTAACATGAAATCACGGTTAAACTCATTTTTTATTGCTTGGTCAGTCAGCTGCAAAGTTTTATTGAAATCGATTGAGAATCGCGCCGACAATATAAAAAAGGTCCAAAAAACATGATTAATCCAGATAAGGATTCTTGGTAGCTTTTTGTACTTGGCGGCGGTTCGCTACCGCAAATCTTGATAAAAGGGGAAAAAACATGATTACGTCGAATCCGTCTCACTAAAGAAACATTGTGGTCGATGGAATGAAACATGTCTTTACAAGGGTTTACAAATTTATGTTGAAATAAGAAATTTTGACAAATTGAAATTAGGTTTTTTCAAAAATATAGGATTCAGTGATTCATAAGGCAATATTTTCCTAATGAAAATGGCAATGGAAATTGATGGAAGTAAAAGTATTTTTGATCAGAAAAGTTGTTGTTTCAAGTAACATTATCGTATAGAAATATATAATTTTCATCAAATGAGGAATTTTTATCCTATTTTGAATTCTAAATGAAGACATGGTAGAAATCTAGTCATACCTTATTCTTAATAAAATAGTTATTGTTTTATACACATACAATCTAAATCTTAAAATTAGTTTATACATTCAATTGCAAGTTATTCTAAACACTTTTTCAAGTAAGAATCGGCTTTGAAAATAATTAATTACAGACGCCAACAAAATTCACTTTTTTTGTACCCAGACTGTAATAGTTGACACTGAAGGATTTTAATGTCATAAAAACGAATCCGTTGTCCAAATTTTTCCTATGCATCAGGATTTCATGAAATCCTATCCCTAATGTTAAAAATGGTAATTTTCAGCCATATTTGAAACAATATAATACAAACCGGGGTTTTTTTTTTACTGCATACGCCATCATTTAGTACTCCTTTATACATTTCACTTCCAGTTTGAATCATCCCGAATAGATTATTTTTCGCCGAGATGAGGCACAGTAATTATTTCAGTTTTGCACTGAAAAACTAGCTGAGAAGGGGAAGAAAGCTAATAAAATGGTGTTACTCGATTGATAAAGCGTTTGACGTCTAAGGTTCTTGAGTTTTCTAAATCCGAATTTGAGCTTAGAAAATGAAAGATAAAAAGGATTACTAAACGATGGCGTTTTTAGTACATCAATTTCCTTCCAGGTCACCTAGTCCGGTCTTTGAGGACAAATTTTATCGGCCTGTTTACTCTCTGAAAACAATGAATCCCTCCTGACATAATGACAGTTGACCAACTTTATAAATAATTTCCGTGGTCTGTAATTTGAGAAATAAGTTGCAATCGTTATCCGTGAATGGAACAGTGACATTGCTTTTGTTAATGCGAATTCATTGAAGGTTGACGTAGAAGCCTTGCAATACTATTACAATAAGGGGTTAATAGGTCAGTTTATTTTACGACCATCTTGACTTTGGCGACGCGGAATGTCAAAGAAGATGGACACGACTCGTTTCGTCGCATCGTCGGTCGATTTCATTGGATCACGGTAGACTGCATCCAAATGTCATTAAGGAATCAGCTGGACCTCGTTTCTTGAGAATAATTGGGTCCAACGAAATTGTCCATTCGTCGACCTACAGACATTCTGTTTTCTCTTTTCGTCTTCCTTGTTATTTTAGGTCTTCGTCATCATTCTTTCCTCCTTTCTGCCCCTTTTTTAAAAACATCTTTTTCATATTTATTTTATGTTTCCTTTTTTTTTGTTATTTATCTGCGGGTCTTTCCTACACGTTCCAAAAAATTTCAGTGCAACTGAATAGCTGTCGAATTTATTTGAATTGATTGTATACAGGAGAAGTCAAACGCATTTAACTGAATTCAGTCAGATTAATGCCATACGAAAAGTAAAGAGAGTTCGAGTAAATTTGAAACGAGTTCAAATTATTTCTGGCGAATTAAAGTCCATGTGAGAATGCAGGTGAATTTGAGGTGAAAAAGAAAGAGCAGGTCGTGAAGTCCTAATTTTGCAGTTTTTACGATATTTACTGAAATGTTTTGACAATATCCTGGACTAAATTCAAGTAGATTTTTGAGAAATTAAATGTGTTCAAAAAGTAAATTTAAGTTGATTCAGTCGGATTAACAGATTCAATGTAGATTGATGGAAATTCATTGAGAATAGATCTTTAAGTTATAAGTTTGAAAATTGAAATTATATTATAAGTCACGTTATGGAAAAAAAAAATATTATTTTTTAGAGTTGAAGCTTCAAATAATAACCAGTTTTACAATAGTTCTTGTAATTCCTTTTTTTCTGACTGTCTTTCTTGAAAACTAAAAAAAAATAGACAAATACATAACAAGATAACACGGTATTTGCATAATTTAGAAAAATTGCATTTGTCAATAACCAATTTCCTACTCTTCACACTGGCGAAAAAATGTGTTTTCAATACTTCATTTCGGAGAATATTGACAAATAAATTCGTCATATTTTCAATGTTGCAGGGAACTTGAGTTATATAATCGCTTCTGTCAATCGCTAACTTTCGAATCTTAAATCAAAAAAGTCGAAACAGTCATATTTCCATATTCAAAAATTACAGATTTTATAATGTCATAAAAGAAAGAGGCTTCACGAAAATTCGTTTCCTCCTAGTCAAAACGGTTATTTATTTCCATATCGTAAGTTAAAATTGAAAAACAATATAATTTTTGTCAGCAACGATTCTGTTGTCCTCACTTTTACTGGGATATTTACCCTAATTTAAGATAAATTACTTCTACAAAATATGAGCAGAATTCAAGATGAATTGAAGTGGAATTGAGTAGAAGATAAGTGAATTCTACTCAAATCCAGTTAATTTAACTGCAGTTAAGAAAAATTTGTTCGAATCATCTGAATTTCGCATCTCTTTTCACATCTTCTCTTTTGGCTTTTCTTCAGCTCTCCCTTTTTCTAATCTTCTTTTTAAAATGTATTCTCTATTTTTTTTTTTTAATGTTGCAACTTTTTTCTTTTCTACATCACTCTCTCCCCCCTTTTCCCTCTTTCTTCCTTTTCCTAGCACATATGGGTCACTTTTTGCGCACTCGTGTGTAGCATGTGGGAAATACGCACGTCGACGTATGGAGTAACACAAGACACGTCCCAGTTATCCTCTACTCGGAAGAAAGAAAGAGAAAGAGTAGTTGTTCGCTGGTTTGCTGTTCTTTGCTCTCCTCCGTACATATATCGGGAGCACTCGAACGTCACTTGATACTTCAGTGAATTCCTGATATGGTGGTGGTTCGAAAGTGCCAACCAAAGATGAATGACTTTTGCATAAGTGTCAACAAGATTTGTAAGCCGAGTAAGTCAGAAGACTACAGCACCTTTTTTGAGAAAAAAGGAACAAGAACGACGGAGCTGGAAGTGATATCTTCGAATAAAATCAAAAAGATCGAGTTTCAAATGTTCAGAGTGGATTCAAAAAAGGTCATTTAAATCGGAGAGAATTCAAGTTGAGGGTGAAGTTAATATTTTTTCATTAAAGGAACAAACACGGAAAAGAACGGAGGAAATCAAACAAAGAAATAAAGAAATGAAGAAAAAATACGTCGAGAAGTTCCTGAAGGATTACTGATCATGTAGAGTTCAAAACAAGGACGTCAATTTTAAATTACAGTCAGTAAGGAACAATGCGCTATCTCCAATCATGATGAAACTGTCAACTCAAATTTTCAGTTATTCAATTATATCGACCTGTCCAAATGACAAGGATCCAAATCGGAGAAACCAAATGAAAATGTGCTATCTGTGGTGATGAAATAAGAAGCTGCTAACTCGCGTGGTGAACTCTCAAAGCTTTAAAATCCCATATAAGTTGTATCGGGAACATCAGCGCACTCAACTCTGTTGCACCTTTTCATTCGATTGCTATGAATTAACAGTTTTCAATCTGGTTTATCCGATAGTTTTCTGAGGCTTTAACATGATATATCTTTTGTTTGTATAACCATATCAACTCTTTCCAAACATCTGAGTGAGAAAACAAAAGAGATTGCATGTGAAGGCATCAGAAAACTATCAAAATCTGTTTGAAATCAAATGCTGTTTTTAATCAAAACGTGAAGAAAGTCATCTTGAAACTCATTTTGATATTTTACTATGATACAATTATTATTCAGCTATCAATAACGGTATGTAATGATGTTTAAGCTTCACCGTGTTTAATATAATTAGGAAACTGCAACTTTGGTTTGATAACATTTCGTAACAGAATCAACTGCGATTTTCGTGATTCTATTTTTTAAAGCCTAAAATGCATACAAATGAAGTACCACATACAGATTTAGTTGCCATTTTCATCAAACCTATCATTGTTTGAAATGCACTGTGTAGGGTCATATTTCGCATAAATCCCACTTTGGAATTTTCCCAGTTACTTCAATTCTTATGGGCATAAATCCAATTCGGATGACGTATGTGACCGATTCGCCGTCACTTACATTTTCCTATTTTGCACATAACTTTATGTCAGTATCAAATATTCATTTATCTCAGCAAAGTTATGAATGGATATCTAAAGTGTAGAGCTGAGTAGGTAAAAAGTAAAGGAAGTATGAAGGACATACCAGAAGAGAGATGAAAGCTGCTAGAGATCTAGAGAAAGGAGAGATTCGATAGAATGTTGGCATGATACATGTCTGTATCTCCTACCTATGGTATATGAACAATATCCTTCGATAATATATTACCCGGCAAAGGTGTTTCAAGTTACTAGACTCTTCCACGAAATCTAAACCACATTCAAATCTGAATATGAATTAGCATGATACATGTTTGGAATATGTGTCAGAGTTGTTTGTATAGAAGATGTTGCCACTGATATGTTCAATAGGTTCTAAATACAAAACAATTCTTTCCTATTTAAAGTGATTTATTTTAAATAAGATCAGATTTGATTCTCAACTAGTTACATATTTGACTAATGTTCAGTCAAGTTATTGACTGACTTCTGGCTTCAGTAATATTCGCAAACTTTAACATGTTCTATAACGATAGCTTTAAAATTTTAAACCACGTTTCACTTACAATGGTTCAAAAAGAAATAAGTTAAAATGAATTTTTTAATTTCGGAATGTATGTGCTAATACAATGCTTATAGATTTTAAAAAATATGTAAGAAATATGATCATTTCTGAAATTTTTCAATATCGAATGCAAAATGAAATCTTTACAAAATTAAACTTTGTGTTTTACTTTGATAGCATCACAACTTAAATTATTTTATGATTGCTTTTCATTTTTTAGCATTCTGAACTGTAGGCTTGCTTGGTTCGGGCTTGCGGATTGCTGGGCTGATCCGCAAACGAACAATCATTTGCTTTTCGTATTAAAATGCAAACAATTAATACCTAATTACAATTTATCTTTCAAGTTGTTTGCAAATCACAGAATTCTTCTAAGACTCTTTAATTTTAAATTAGAAATTGGAATAGTGTCTGATTGAAGAATTAAATTTTCTGAAGATTTTTAAATCTGATTGCTCTCCTTGATATTTTTCCCTATTATAAATTTAAATACTCTACAGCTGAAAATTGCAATGCCAAATAAATATTGGCTCAGCATTTAATTAAATATTGACAAATAATGAACTGCCTTGCCATGGGTGCAAACATGTTTCATTTCACAAATCTATAGGGTACAAGACATTCTTTTGGGAACAGGATTTATTCCACTTTTTGAAAGTAAATACCGGCTTTGGGCGCTTAACACCAGACTTTTTTTCTTTCTCAGAGTTGCAATAATTTTTCGAAACAATGTGGTTCACCTCGTTGCCTAACTGTTAATCCATAACTCAGTATTTAAATTCACACGTCAAAAATAAACTTTATTGATTTTAGCGCTACCACAGACGAATTTTAAAATGAAAATAACTGACGTTATTAACATCGATTCCAGTATTTTAATTAATTATGGACACTTTATTGATAAAGTTTCTTTCATTTCATACTGGTAATATTGAGCCGTAAATTTCCTCTTCTGTAATTGAGAACATTTAGACATTTTTGAAAATCTAATAGATAATTTTATTATTACTACTATATTAATAATGATTATATGTACTATTCCAAGTGGCTCAAAAAATACATTAAATAACATAAAAACGGAGATCGAAGAAAGGAACAAAAGCAATTATCGGAAATTCATTAGAGAGCGTCATTTATATAAAAAAACGATTAGACGATGATCGGTATTGGAATGAATAATACAAAATATTGCAGCTCAATGTACAAATCAGACAAACTGCGAAAAAATTATTTATTTTATACAAGTCATAATCTTCTATAGCAGAATTCTTTGACATCCCTTAAAATTTTTAGAATCTCTTGAAATTTTCCAGAATCTGTTAAAATATCTCCAAATCTGTTGGCATCCCGTAAATCCTTTAAAATGATTGTAAATTCTACAAAATTAATTAAATATTATGAAATTCTTTAAAATATCTTGAAATTTTCTGAAATCCCAAGAAATTCTTTGAGATTCCTTCAAATTTTTGAGAATTTTAAAATCTCTAAAAATCCCTTCAAATAATTCAAAATCCTACGTTAAGTCAATAAATCCATTATTCATTTGTGATTTGACATTTTTTCCAATATTTTAACAATAACTACATCTATTCAGAGTTTCTTATAAGAATTTTCTAGGATTGCAAACAAATTATAAAACATTTATTATGGGAAGATCATTACAGACCTATACTGAATTTTGAATAATATTTTTTCAGAAGGATGTAATTAACACAACAGTGAGTAACGATTTTTTGTTATCATGAAAAATAAGTAGGGCGGTCCGGCCTACTTTGACGAAAGTGCAATTGCAGGCTTGTATAAAATATGGTCGAAAACCTCAAGACCATTATGATAAAAGTAGTCAAAGTAGGCGCCGAGCACCTACAAGGAGGGTTTTGTAGCTTTAGGTGCTTATATTTTTGTTTCTATGTCAATTTTGGACCCTATATCCATATTGGGCCCTTAGTCAATTTTGGGTCCTTTGACTAATTTGGGCCCCATATCAAGTTTAGGTTCTATGCTAATTTCAGGTCCTACGTCAGGTTTGGGCACTATGTCATATTGAATGAAGAGTTGAAAATCTGAAAATTCCATACATTTCAAGTATATACAAAGTATGCTAAATACATTAGTATCTGCACATCAGAGTTTAACATGTAAAAAATGATGTTTGCACAACACTTGTCGCGATGTAGGCATTCGAGACAGCCTTTATGGAGGCTGGCACGTTGTTCGTTTGTGCAGCAAGTGCTTCTTTAAGTGGAAGTCAGTACATTTTCTCAAACAAACAGGGACATCGCTGTACAAATGTACATACAGTACCAGGTTCCCGATGTAATGCTTGAACTCCTGACCCGACGCGACGCGCTCAGGCGTAACCGCAGGCTCCTTTCAAACTCGAAATCGCTTTAAGCGACCTATACGAAAATAATTTCTTGGGGCGAACAAGCGAATCTAGAATATATTGAAATTCGAAGAATCTGTTTGCTTGGCTTAGTAAAATGCTTAGTTAGTTAGCTATTTAAGTGAAAGCTATAAAGTAAAACGTTTAGATAGTTAGCTATTTTTGACCAACCCGTCCCGCACGTTGACGACCGTAGTTTTGCTGTTGTTGTTAATAACAAAATGAACTTTCAAACAACAATAGTTGGATTTTCTTGTTTGGAATGAGTATATATAAACTCATTGCTCCTCCTTGCTCCTGATTAGACTGACGGCATTTTATTTCGATTCTGCCATGATGCTCCGGTGCTTTTCTGATAATTCCTCCGAAAGCTACCAAAATTATGTACTTCTCTGTAAGAAAATCATTTTTAATTTGCAATAACGAGTGAAAATTAGAACGCGCCGCATTAGCCAACCAGGTAAGATAACTTGGCACAGGAACACTTGCTAGAAAACTTTTTATTTAATCACTCAAATAAACTTCAAGTTAATTATTATGATATGTATTTGCTGGATAATATGTTGCTCTATGTGTTTGATATTACTTTACTACCATCCAACTTATACTCAACTTTCAATCCTGTGTTTGATGTTATGTGCGCCACATTACCCGCTGTTCCCCCTAAGTCCAAAGATATTCACTTTGACACTTCCAGGAATTCTAAATTCCTTTGATCGTTTTCAGCTATACGTTGAGCAGTTATAAGGAATCACCTGGGTTCCACAGCTCAACTTTTTTCCGTGTTCCTTTCTCCCATCTGTTCAACTCCCACACGCGCAACCCACGCGCCACTAAAATATACCTTCCACCCTACATCAATTCCACTAGGTGGTCTCCCATCCCGCTGTGAAATATTAGGCGATAATGCCTAGAAAAAAATCAGTTTCCTCTTACCGACTTCAGAGAATTGAGAAATGAAGGCGAATTAGCAGAAAGGGTTGTAATGAATCAGTTCAACTTAGCAGGAATGAGAGGGCACGACATTTTTTACTCCTTCAGAGAAAACATTTTTTAGCTCTGACTTTTACATCTGTTAGACTTCATGTTAAGCTTATTATCAACATTCAAAAGGATTGGCGAAAAATGCATAAGTAAATTAGACTTTCAAGAAGATTTACAAAGTCTATATTGGAGAAACCGGGAGGGCGGTAAGTCAACGTGTAAAAGAACATGGCTCTGGCCAATCACAGGCATTGTAGAGAAAACATATATAACAACAACATAACCTGAAACTTCAGTTTCAGATCAGCCCTGAAGAAGTGAACTGAAATGTTCACGAAACGTCGGCAACATTCATAGTTTCGCACACGATTGAAACCCGAAAAATCCTTAAATTTTAAATTTCAAGTTTGTTATTTACAAAATTCCTGATTCAACGAGTGTCCTCTTTTTGTTATTCTTCTCCATTTTTTTCATATTGTCGTCCACGCCGAGCTTGAACCAATTTTCACTGAAAAGTTTTTGCCCATCCCAATTTTTTTCTGAATATGTTTTGACCATCCAGTCATCCAAAATGGGAATCCGGTGCTATCCAAGGAATCGACTATAACCCGTGGCAATCAATTTGTAATTCTATCTAATCCATTTCTAATTATAAGTAATCCTCTTGTAATCCAGTTATTATTATTATTTTTGATTATTTTTATCACTTTTTTATTAATTTATTATTTTTTATTATTAAATTATTTATTTATTTATTATTATTATCCAGGCAATTGAGTTCTATTATAGAGTCATCCGTTTAAAATCCAGATAATTAGCAGTAATCCAAGTCATCCACTTGTAATCAACCTATAATCTAGGGTGATATACTTGTAATCCAGATAATTTGGCAATCCACGTTATTAGCTTTTAATCCAGAGTAATCCACATAATATGGAGTAATCCACATTAGAATTTTAAATGGCTTCCACTTATTGTTTTTTGTTGAAAATTATTTTTCTTTCATTTATGGTTGGAAATTGATCTTCTTTAGTTAACAATTCGTCTCTTCCAGTACAAAATTAATCTTCGTTGCCAGCTCTTGTTTCTAGGTGAAAATTTAACTATTTGGTGAAAATAAATCCGTCTCGTAGGAAATGCATCGATTTCCTGAGAAGTTCTTTTCTGATAAAAAATTAAACTGTTTTGTTGAAAATACGGTAAAAAAATAATTTTTTCATTTGAAAATTTTACCATTTCATTTTAAGTTTGAAATGTATCTTTTCAAGTTGAAAATTACACTGCTTGTTTGGAAGCTGAACTACTTTCTCAAAAATTCATTCATTTTTCAGGTCAAAGATTCCTGACTTTAGTGGAAAACGGTTTGATTGGAAAATTAACTATTGTCCTAATATTTCGTTTCATTTTTGGGTGAAAAATAATTCTTCAACTGAAAATTTGAATATTGAATTCTCAGTGTAAATTTGTTTTTCTTAGTTGAAAATTCAAGTATATTGTTGAAATTTCGTTTTTTTGTTTGTTAAAAAACGGAGATTCTTGCTTGAAACTTCATATTTTTATTTAAAAACTGAACTATTTCATTGGAAATTCAACTATTCAAATTAAAATTTATGTATTTTGTTAAAAATTCGTCTTTCGTAGAAAATTAATCTTGTTACATGAAAATTAATCTGTTTGGTTGAAAATTGAACTATTTTGGTGAAAATTTTACTTATCTTCTTGAAAATTCGTTTTTTTTTAGTTTACAATTTTTTCGCTAAAAATTAAATTATTTTATTTTTTCATTGCAAATTTATCTTTTTCAGTTGGGAATTCAACCATTTGATCGCAAATTTATCTATTTTGTTAGAAATTCGCCTTCCAGTAAGAAGTTAATCTTTCCGCTTGAAATTTAATCTTCTTGCCTAAGAATCCGTTTTTTACTGCAACTTGATTCTTTCAACTAAAAATTAAACTGTTCCATTGTTTACTTCAAGTCTATATTTTTCAGATTAAAATTTAAATACTTCATTTAAAGTTGAACTTCTTCATTTAAAATTCCAGTTTTTTGTTGTGGATGCATCATTTTAGTTCGAAATTTACCCGCTTGTTTGAAAATTGAACTATTTTTTTTTAAATATAGTTTTTATTTTAATTAAAAATGTATTTTTTAATCTAAAGCCTAACTATTTCAGTTTATGATTCATCATTTGAGGTGAGAATTCATTTTTTTTATTGAAAATTCAACAATTGGGTTGAAAGTGTCTCTTCTTGAAGTTAAAAATTCAACCATTTGTTGATAATAATTGCGTTTTGTTAAAAATTTGTCAATTTGATCAAAAAGTAATCTGCATGGTTAAAAAGTGATCCTATGCAATTAGCAGTAATTTCAGATAATTCACAGTAATTCTGCATATAGAGGTAATCCAGGGCAATCAGATACAATCCAGGGTAATCCAGCTCCGCTGGACTTTGAGAGGTAAACTTCATGGAATATTCAGAAGGTTTTAAAATTAATTGTTTTCATAATTATATCATTTTGAAATATTGAGAAAATTCTAAATAGATTATATCGATTAACAGCTATTTTTAAAACAGAATAATGAAAATTGGCACTGTTTAGTGTCAAACTCCTTTGATAGAAAAAATGAAAAGCAAATAAAGCTTTTCTACATACTATCTCACAATACAAGGAAATAGATTATAATCAAAAATATGATCTCAGTTAATTATTCTTTGAGTATTTTTTTCTCTCCACGATGAATTACTTTCACGTGCGCATCATGGAATTGCTTTTTACCAGCATAAGTAAACATACACGAAGGGATTATTGAACCTCGATACAAAAATTGTTTTCGACGAAGTTTGATTACATGATGACAAATAATTGCATATTATTTCGTTCAAAGCATGATTACATATAATACAGTTTCGCCGCTGAACTCGAAGCCATCGGCTTTCTCACTATAGCGAGTGTAATATTCTGACATAAAAAATGATTATATATATATATATATATATATTTAATAATCAAGCAGTGGAGCAAAAACAATTTCATACTCCCAAAATTTTTTTCCAAATACCTCTTTTTTTATTTATACCTTTGTTTTATAAACTGGGGCAAAGTGGCACACCCTTAAGTCTGCCTTTCAAACTCCATATTGCTTCTTTTTGATTTTGCAATTGAACTTTTACAATTGTTAGTTGCAAGCCTCTATATTTTACTACGGATCCAATATAATTACTTTAGATTATATAAAATTAGGATGGATTATTTCTCCTAAAAAGTAGACTCGGGCGAATGTTCTACCAGGAAGGATTACATTTTAACAAAATATTGAATTTACAACAAAATAGATGAGGTTTTAAACAAATAACTAAATTTTTAACTAGAAGAATGATCTATCAAACAAGGTGATCAATTTTCTACTGAAAAATACTATTTTCAATCAAAATATATGAATTTTAAACGAAGTTGTTGAATTTTCAAAATAAAAATTAATTTCAAGCGAAAAAAATTGCTTCTTAACAAGATTGTTTGATTTTTATAAAATAGAATTATTTTTATTCAAAAGAGGTGAATTCTTAAGGACAAATTGAATATTTGATATTTCAAACAAAACAGATTTTCATTTTCAATAAAAAAACAGTTGAATTCATAGTTGAATTCTATAACAGAAAAGTAAAATCTCAACAGAACAGTTGAATGTTCAATTAATTTTCTACAAAAAAATATGCATTCCTAACGAAATTCATGAATGTTCAACTTAAAGACAGGATTTCATCAAAAATGATATAGTTACATTTTCAGTTTAAAGTTTAATTAAAATAAAAAATTTCAACAAATCAGTTCAATTTTTAACCGAAGGAATGAATTCTCAACTCAAAAAAATAATTTAGAACTAAAATATATTAGTTACATTTTTAGTTGAAGCAGCTAATTTACAATAAAAAATAATTTTAAATAATAATTGAAAAAAAAAACAGTTTTGACACAAGAAGAGTAATTTTTCTCCAAAATAGACATATTTTTAGCAAAATATATAAGCTGAGAACCAAAAAGTTACATCTTTAATTCAAAATAAATAAATTATCAACTAATAAGATGGATTGGAAAGCAAGAATCCTGACTTTATAAAAAAAAAAACGAAATTTCAACAAAATGCACGGATTTTCAACTAAAAAAGCAAATACTAAAAAAATGAAGTGGTTGAAAATTCAGCTCGAAAATTAATTTTAACGAAAAAACGAATCTTCAATAAAATGATTAAATTTTAAAGCAAAAATATGAATTTTCTTCTGGAATGAAGAATCTTCAAACCAGAAAAATTAATTTTCAAAAAGTATAGTTCAACTTTCACAAATGTAATTGAATTTTCAATTAAAGAAGATAGGTTTCCTACTAAACATATATTAGTTGAATTTTCAGTTAAAATAATGAATTTTAGAAGAAAAAAAAAATGAATTTTCAACAAAGCAGTTGAACTTTCGACCAAAAAAGGGCTTTTTACCAACATTCGAATTACAAGTGATTACTCCGGTTAAAAAGTGGATTTTTCCGGAATATTAGGATTAACACAGAGTAGAGGTTTCGGTCGTTTATTCGAATTTTTAATAAAAATTTAGTCACGCTCGGAACATTGGAATTTTCGAAATAGAAAAAGATCTATCTGCATACATCAAAGCGGCTTCATTTCCTTAGATTATTACATTAAAAAAAAAATTAACTTCTTTTTTTGGAAGAAAAATGGTTCCAAACATTAATCTTGAATCTTCAAAATTTGTGTTTTTGGAATATTCGAATAAGTCGAATTTTAAAAATTCGACTTGACATCTGGATCTATTTTCCTCCCAAAGAAGGATTTATTTTGATTTGAAAACTGTAATGATATAAGGTTTGATGAACGGTTAGATTATTTTGCATTTCGAAAAATCCAATATTGCAAACGTGTTCAAATCATAGAAAATTCGAACACACCATTATTGCTCACCTCTATTTGAAAGTCCTCAATTAAAAATATTTCCAAAATTAATTGAAATAATAAATCCAAAAATTAAACACTATAAGATCTGTTATTTTCTCCAACAACATTGAAAGACTTTGAATAACGATTCAGTGAACCTAACGCCTATTTATCGATTCGCGAATTAGCATAGAAAAGCATGTATAGATTTTAGACGATGCCTTATCTTCACTGCAAGGTGCAGTTTATGTTACTTGTAAATTTACAGGGTTATCTGCATCGGTATTTTGTGAACAAGCGACCATTACCATGGGTCGATTCTCGCGGTCTAGTTCCGTGTTTCAATTTTTGATGTCCTTTTAAGCCCATTTCGCTCATTCAGTAATCAAGCCAGAACTGAAACAAGAAATAGTTTTGAGCCTAGAGCTGAGAATTGCATAACCAAAAGTCATGATGGAATATATACAGCTCGGGTGATTTGAGCGGACCAAGAGTAATAATTTAAAAAAAAAGACCTTATTGATAAAAAATATTATGACCTCGATGTTGAATTAAGATAAATTATAAAAGAGGAATTTTATAAATTAAGGCTCTTCGACTTTTAAAATCTTACATTATCTTTACGATCAATCTCACATTGTTAACCTATATTGCAACAGCAATGCAGAATAACGAGCATTTTACCTTGCCATAATTGCGAGAAATTGCTGAATAAGCTGCGATGAATGGGCAGATGCGTTGGTGTGCTTAAGGACTCAGTCGCATCATGTAATCGCTTTAAAACTTCTTGGTAATACTCTTTGACATTTTGAAGCATTTTAAGGTGTTTTTGCTATTGTAGGCCTGCCAGAGCGAGGGTAGCTTTACACTAAAGTATTACCACTTTAACATCCCCTAAACCATTATTTAATACCAAACAGACTCTCGAATCATATGAATGATTTTCAAACATGAATGGCCAATTTCGTAGTCGAATTGAGCGCATTTTCTTCATTTGGTGTAATCCGTCATCCTGAAATGCGAGGCGTACGTTTCTAGACGTGTACGCAACTTCGTACACTAGTCGACTTAAGATTCGGAGGTACATGTGACTTTGTAGGGGCCCTCACAGAGGTAAATAACTAAATTACTAAATAACGTAAATGATGAATAACTGTATTTGACAATAAATAAACCAGGTACAATGTTAGAACACAAGGTCGGATAGTTTACGGACAGACTACGTATAACATTGACAGAATCCAATTTTAGAGGCTTCAGGATTTTCTATGTGTATCATCAAATTTACATTTACTGAATCTTTAACTTGATTTATAAAATTGTCAAAAAAGGCCCATTGATTATTGTAAAAAATTTTAGAAGAGAGAGCCAGGCGTAAATAATAATTGAAATATTCAAAGTCACAATTGTTTATTTGAATTTAGTTATTAGCATATTTGTATTTTTTCTTCCGCTTTAGACAAAAGTGGTCCTTTTCATTCAATTTTTAATTATACAAAAGCTCATTCTATTTCTTCAAAGGTTCCTTGCAATTATATTTGTTCAATTTTAATAAATATTATTAAGAGCATTGTTCAATTCAAAAATGACTTACTGGGAATAATTGTACGTATTATTCTCGAATAAAAAAGTTATCGCGGAAACCTGATAGAAAAATGGTAAAGAAACTTTTAAGGAATAAAATGAGCTTTTGTAAATTAAAATTGAATGAAAATTGCGGCTGTTGTCTAAAGCGGAAGAAAAAACACAAATGCGCAAATTACTACATTTGAATGACAAATTATAAACTCAACTATTTCATTATTATTCACGTTTAGGTTTCTCTTCTGAAATTTGTTGCAGAAATCAGTGGGCCTTTTTTGTCAATTTTATAAAATCACTTAAAGATTCATTTGCTTTGAATTGGACTGTATACCTAAAATATCCTGAAAAATGAATTAACATTTTTTCGGTAGTAACTATGAATAATTTTTTGAGCAAAATGAATGTTGCAGGAAATTTATTTTTTGAACAGTTAAATAGTTACCAGTTTTAAATCAAAAATTGAAGACATTTATGATTTCTGAATTATTATGGATTCCGAATTAAGGTAGTTGTCGTGAAAAAATCAAATCTCTGAAGAAAAGTTTTTCTATGATTTTAAGAATAAGGATAATGTTACTAGTTATATCATTTAAAATAAAAAGCATTATTTTTAATGAAGCAAATTTTGAACTTGCAAACAAAATTTATTTTATCAATTTTTTTGCCATTGAAATTTTTGTTACCATGGATTCTTACCAATTTTGGAAAGTAGTTGAATTTTATTAATTGATAGCTTATTTTTTTTTGTGAAAATTTTCTATGCAGCTCTACTGTTTCCAATTTTGAAAGTAAATTTTTCTATGGCTGATATAATTGCAATAATTTTTTTTTTAGAGGAACATTTTTTTAAGCAGATACCTATATTTCAAGATTAATAACTTTTTTTAAGTTGGAAACATTAGAGTTATTATATGGAATGTTTCTCCCGAAAAAGAACCATATTTTATTAAAGCTCAAGAAGCGATAGTAACAAAGAATTTAATCACAAGAACAATTGTTAAAATAATTATTTTTCGTAAGTTTCAAACTTATTTTATAAAGATATACGTTTTCAATCATAATTTTTAAATTTCGACCGTTCTTTAATTGGCAACTTCCAAATTTATTTTTCGGACTAAATTAGTTGATGGGCAAATCAATTTTAGAATAATAGAGTAATTACCAGTTTCTTAATTGAAAGCGGTCAAATTTTGATTTTATTCACTTCGATGGTTTGAAATGAATCCACCTCATTCATAATTTTTCAATATCATTCGTTTTTTACTTGTGAATTTTCCAAATTTAACCTTCCGTTTTAAGAAAGTTGAGATATAAAATTGAAGATTTTTAGCTTAAAGAAAACTTAATATATCCAAAATAAAATGCTTCACACGCTATATTGAATTCTTATAGATTCGATAGATTTATTATATTTACCTTAATTTCGATTGTGTTTGAACTCTTAGCACACAAGCTTAAGCAGTAGTTCAAATATCACAATTAAAACACTTTGAATCTGACATCAATCAGTCGGAAATATTCTAATTTTCTAATCTGAAACATTTAGAAATACATTTCATAACTTCAGTTTCAACATATTCACAATTTCAATAATATGGAATGAACAAATATAGAATAAATATTTTTTTGTGTTTTAATAAAAGTGGATTTATGATTAATTTATCATCGAAAACGCACTATTAAGAAAAATAAATCAAATTTGAATTTTGAAGTTTGAGGAGTTTCCATTTTCATTCAAATTATTTGAAAGTAGTCAAAAAAGTGCAAATCCTTTCAATAATTGTAATGACTGACATATTTTGAAATTGAATATTTATCCAGCCAAATGTGTACTTTTTTACTTTCAATCGGTTCCTATTTCAAATTGCCCAAAATATTATTCATGAACTTCCATTGCTTTTTAATTGAGGATTCCTTTGAACACCTTGAATATTACAGTCGTTTGTAAATAGAAATTGATGCTCAAGATTTTGTCTTTTCTTTAAACATTTTTCTTTTGAGTTAAAATTTGTGAAGCATCAATTGAATTATAAAATATTTAAAATCAAAAGAACCCAAAATTTATTTCACTCTTTTGTCTCCCAAAGATGACGAACTATAATTCTCTTGAAGAAAAAAAAGTAGTTAAGTTTTATCTTAATACAGAAGTAAAGCTATCAATTATTAGATTCATGACTATTTTTCATTAACCTAGTTTATTTATTACAGGGTGATTTTGAATTTCATTTGTAGGATTTATAATTTTTTATTCATGCCTCGTTATAAAATGTCGTAATTATTTTGATCACTACTTATTAAACAGAATGAATAGAACAATTATCAGTGGAATACAGACGTTAAGTTGCCTCAGAAATTTTTTTGTTGTCTAGTCTCTCGTGTCACGTTCATTAACGCTACGGACTGAGCGTGATACGATCATTAACCACAAACGAATATCTTGGGTTTGCAATTAAGCGCAATTTGGATTCGGATAATGGCGAGACTTACCTCTTAACGTTGACCCAAATCAGTTGACCATGCCATGGTGACCAAACCTTCTTGATTTTCTTAACCTTTCTTTGCACATATAACTATCAAACTATCCACCGTTACGAAAAATTTCTGGAAGATTAACTCCTTTATTAGGGTCAGTACGTTTTTATCTCCCCCCCCCCCCTCCCCCTACAAAGTGGGATGATTATCAAAAAAGGAGGTTCAAAATGACTTGTAGCTGGCAATTCTTGACCGATTTGGTATTTTTTTGGTTACAAAAATAAAGAGATTTATGTCGCCTGATTTTTCATTTTTGTTCTGATCAGCATTGCCAGACTTCATGCACGGGAGTATTTGAAAGCAAAATGAAATTGTGACATTGTTTAGTTAATCGTTATAAACAAATTAACTTAACAAATAGTCTACACTATGAATTCTTTGTTTGCAAAGTAAATGTTTGAGTTAAACTCACTTGATTTTTTCGAAAAAATGATACCCGATCATAAAAATTCTACATCTGATATTTTCTATTAAGTTTATAAACAAATTATATAAACAAATGCCTCGTTTGGACAATTAAAGGCGGAAAAAAATTATTTTTTCTCTTAATTTTTCTCAAATCATATCGCCAGTGATATTCAATAATAAAAAGTTATCATTCCAAATTTGTTATCAATTTTATAAACAAATTATATATACAAATGCCCAGTGTGGACATTTAAAGGCAGAAGTAAATCGTTTTTTCTCCTAATTCTCCTCAAATTATATCGCCAGAGATTTTTAATGATGGAAAATTATCTTTTGATATTTTTTATCAATTTTATTAATAAGTTATATAAACAAATGCCTAGTTGTAGACAATTAGAGGCAGAAAGAAATCGTTTTTTCTCTTTTTCTTCTTCAAATTATATCGCCAGTGATATATAATGATGGAAAATCATCATATGATATTTTTAAATAATTTTATAAACAAATGCCCAGTGTGGACATTTAAAGTCAGAGAGAAATCTTTCTTTCCCTTAGTTTTCCTTGAATGATGTCGCCAGTGATGTTTAATAAGGGGAAATTATCATCCGAATATATTCTTTTGTTGGATTTTCAACAAAAAAATGTAATAGTTGGTATTTTAGGCTAGAAATAAATTTTGTTTTAAATAAAAAGCAATCTAATTAAATAAAAAAAGACGAATTTTTAACAAAATTGCTGAATTCTTAACCAAAAAAGATTGATTTTCAGAAAAAGATGAATTTTCAACTAAGAAAGATTTATCACTTGAGAAGAAAAAAAATGACATACAAAATATTCTTTCTTCAAGCCAAAACTTATGAGCTGTCTAAAAATAGTTAAATTTTCAACCAAATATTACGAATTCTCAGCAAAAGACATCAATTTTTAATGAAATAGTTGAATTTTCAACCAAATAGTCAAGTTTTAAAACAGGAAGATCAATTTTCCTACAAAAAAGACGGATTAAAAAAAATACATACTGTTTTAACCAAATAGTTGAATCTTTAAGTACGAGAATTAACTTTTTACTAAACTGTTGAATTTTCAGGCTGGAAAAATTTTTTTTTACATAAATGTTGAATATTCGAGAAAAACGAATCATTTTTAACCAAATAGCTGAATTTTCAGTTCAAAACATTAATTTTTGACACAAAATACGATTTTCGTTCAAATTAGTTCAATTTTTAAGTAAAGGGATGAGTTTTCCACGAAAATGAAGAATTTTTAACCAAAATAATGAATTTTTAGGAAATTAGTTTAACTTTCAACCAAATAGTTGAATTTTGAACCTTAAAAGATAAATTTTCCACAAAAAATGTAGCAGTTGATGTTTCAAAAAAAAAAAAAGAATTTTCAACAAATTAGATCAATTTTAATCTGAAGAGATGAATTTTGCACTAAAGTTATGAATCTTTCAACAAAATAATGAATTTTTAAGAAAGTTGTTCAACTCTTAATCAAGAAGTATAATTTTTAAACTTAAAATATGAATTTTCAACCAAAAATTTAACGGTTGACGTTCAACAAAGAATTAGATAGTTTTAAATAAAAAAACAGTAGAATGTAACTAATAAAGACGAATTTTCAACAAAATACTTGAATCCTAAACTAAAACAAATTGGATTTTAACCAAACAGTTGCGTTTTTAAGAAACAATCAAAACTGGAATAGTTGAATTTTCAATAAAAAAAATTGATTTTCAAGAAAAAATGAGAAGAATTTTATACGAAATATTTGAAAGATTATATTTCTACAAGATGAGATTTTTTCCAACTAAAAATATGAATGATCAACAAAATAGTTGAATTGTCAGAAAAAAAATGTCAATTGAAAAAGAAAAAATGTCAATTGAATTGTTGAATTCATAACAAAAAAGTTAATTTTCAACTGAAACAGATTAATTTTGCAGCAGACAGTTACAATTTCGACTGAAGAAGGTTAAATTTGTAAAAAAGGAGATTAATTTTCAAAACCGAAAAGACGAATGTTCAACGAAATAGTGTAACTATAAAAAACACATTTTTCAAGAAAGAAAAAAGTTTCGATTATATTGCTTAGAAAATATGAATCTTTAACAAAGCAGTTAAATTTTCAACAGAAAATCATGACTTTCCAACAAATTTGTTAATTTTTCAACAATATAAGCACATTTCTAACCACAAAAAAAGAATTTCTAAATAAGAATTTGATGGTAGACATTTCAACAGAAAATAATGAACTTTCAACAATAATCGTTTCAATTTCTTATTGGGCTCTATTAATTTGTTTTTCATTTAAGTACGCCAAGGACCAAACAATAATACCAATTATATGGGACAAAACATAATTTTTTGCTAAATTAGGAAAAAATTATTTTTCTCCATTATAGTATATTTGAAAAATATTTTTTTATTTTTCAAAAGCTATTAAATTTAATAATAAAATCGCTAAAAAAATGTCGTAACGATGTTATTATTTTATCAAATTGCTTTTTCAAAATGAGAACTAATATTCAAATACACTTATTGAAAATATTTCACGCAAGGAATGGTTTTGACCGAATACGCCTTCCTCTTGTAAACCGAATATAAAAATGTTTGCCCCCCCAACCCCACAAAAAAAGAAAAGACTTTATGTAACATATAGATGGCCCTTAATCTAGAAAAAAATTCGTATTACTCTAGAGTGCCTATAAGTATGTATCCAATTCCTATCTATGTACGATTTCTCTACCTCGCTTAGCTTCACATGTAAATGTATATAGATTCTAATTTTCTCACGCTCTGGAGATGCGGCGGTATTTAATCTCGATGTTCGAACATCAATTAAAGACTAATTACAGCACTTTAGAACTGAGCCTGTAATATTGAGAGCTTTGAAAACGATCGGTGGTAAAAAAAATCCTGAGAAAAAAGACATTATTCAATGAATTGTGAAAGGCTTTTACGAGCTATTGACAATCGTAAATGAATTGCAATAATGCGTTCGTAAAAATGTAAATTACACTTGTTAGACGATTTTCACTTTAATAGTTAGAAAATAGTTCTATTAAGGAAGAGAGCTTTTACCTTGGCGATTAAGCGGAATGACTCTTCAATAAAACTGCTAAATTTTTCAAAAAGTAGATGAATTTTTAATCAAAATAGATGAATTCTCAACAACAAATGTAATATTTCATATTTTAACCAGAACAGATTTTGATGAAATTTTAAACCATAAACCGAATCAACAAAATCAGAAAAATTGTCAACAAAATAGTTAATTCCTCAGCCGAAAAACTAATTTTTAACAACATATTTAAATTTTCAACTAAAAAATGTACTTTTCAACAAAAATGTGTAACTCCCAACAAATTAGATCAATATTCAACCAAACATAAGAATTTGAATCCAAAAACATGAATTTCTAACCAAAAATATTAACTTGCCATCGAGAATGATGAATATTCAACCAAATAGTTAAATCTTCAAATAAAAATGAAATAATTACATTTTCAACCAAAAAGATTAATATTCTACCAAAAAAGACGAATTGAAAAAATACATAAGTTAACTGAAAAAGATAAATATACAATCAAAAATGGAATTGTTGAATTTCCAGTTAAAAAACTTAACATTCATAAAAAAAAACGAATTTTCAACAAAATAGGTAATTTTTTTTACAAAATTAGATCAATTTCCAAACAAAAAGATAAAATTTCAAGGAAGAAGATTAATTTTCTACAAAATAGGAGAATTTTTAACAGAATATCTCAATTTTCAACCAAGTACTTATATTTTTAACAAAATAGTTCATTTTTATAACAAAAAGATGAATTTTTAAGCAAGAATCTTAAATTTCTGCTGAAACTAATGAATAAAATTTTTTTACGAAAAATGAGATAGTAAAATTTTCATCAAAGAATCAATATTCAGCCAAAGAACGAATGTTCAAGAAAATAGTTACATTTTCAACCAAAGCATGATTTTTTAATAAAGCAACCTAATGTTCTACCGGAAAAACGAATTTTCAACAGAATACATAAAATAAGAATGAAATAGTTTAATTTTCAGTTGGTAAAATTGATTTTCAACAAACAAAACAACAAATTTGCAACAAAATAGTTCAAAACTGTTTGGAGTACCTATTGGGATTACTCCGATTTGACTGGATTACAAGTATATTATGCTGGATCATAAGCGGATTACTCAAAAAATCAAATGGATTACTCCAGCTCACAAGTGAATTACTCCGAATTTTTCGAATTACAGCAGATTACAAGTATATTACCCAGAACACTGGATTACTCGAAGTACACATGATTACCAGCTCGAATAACCAAACTGGTATCGTTTTTCAGTAGAAATGGATAGTCCTGGTCAGACGTGCCTTCCTAAAGCAGAACTCTTTTTTTGTCAAATTTCTACGTGAATAGTTTTAAAATTATCAATCAGATTTTTAAATATATACTCCTTTCAAATTAAACTTAGCACATGCATTCGTTTTTATACATTGAAAATTTCAGTAGAAATAGAAGAACCCGGTCAGACCGCAACTGTGTCCTACAGTAGAAAAAGCTTTGGATCAACTCTTCCCTGACTGTAGTTCGAATTTCATTCCCTTTAGTATTGCTATGGAAGATAAAATTAAAAAATAACAAAATTAATAACCTTTTATTAATTTCGAAAATTTCGAGACGATTTAAAATAATGATCTTTTTTATTTAACGCTAGATATATCTTCAGTAAGAAATTGTTGATGTTAATTTGTCCGCTTGGACGCTAGGAATTGTTCAAGGCTTTTCGTTCGATCACCAAAGTTAAGCAGCGCTTGTTGCGGTTGTACTCGGATGGGGGCCACTGTACTGGATGGAGTACATTATTTGATCGGTTTCAAATTTGTAGAAACTCTCGATCTAATAATACTATAATATGTTATCGAAGTTGCTTCCTAAGTTACCACATCCTATAAACTTTCAATTTCACGAAAGAAATGGATGTTAATTTTTTTTCTAAGTGTTGCAATAAACTTATTATTATTTTTGTGTATAAAATTTGACAAAATAGAGTTAGAAATCATCAGAAATCAAAGTTAGTAATCTCTTCCGACAAATTAACAAATACATTCATTATTTTGAGAATAAGTGGGAGAAATGTGAATTTTGCATTATCAACCATGATAACAGAGAAAAAAATTATATGAGAAATTGTCATTTTCTCGATTATTAAAATAATGAGTATATCCATCTCCGCATACAGATTTTTTATTTCTGTCAAGAAGTATTTCGTGAATTAGACATAAGGTTATCGCAAGAAGATGCGTAAATATTTGTGTATTTTATAATTATAAAAAAAACATCTTCAGTTGAATTAGTTTCTTTAGCTAGTCTTTAGTTAAAGTGATCCACGGTTATGTAAGCATTATTGTCACCCTTTTCAAATTGTTATTCGAATTGAAATATGAGCTTTGAAATATAAAATAAATATTGACACAAAATTTGTATATCTCCTAGTATGTATTATCTCTGATATAATAGAAAAAGATCGAGGAAAATATTTTTGAAAATATCGATGATTTTGAGTAAATAATAATAATAATAATAAATCTTTATTGAGTTCGTACTGGAAACACCAATTTTCGACGGAATACTGTAACATAACGTAACAAATAATTGCTCCAAATTGTACATCTTCTTTGAAATTGATTGATTCTTGTTTAAAATAGCCGATTTCCGGTGAAAAACGCTAACATTACCTTGAATTTTCGTAAAATCGTAAATAATCTTTGCAACGCATATTGATATTTCCAGTATGAACCGCTAGATTAACCTGCAATTGTATAAAAATGTTTCATCTTCTCCAAAATCGCATAATTTTCTACTAAAAATACCGATTTCCGGTGTAAAATGCCATTCCAACTTAAAATTGTTAAAAACTTGTGAATCTTTTTTGAAATGTTCGAAATATTTTTTAAAAATATTGAAAATACAACCTTCCGATGAAAACATTAATATATCTGAAATTATTAAAATATTCTATAAATATCTTTCAAATCATAATTATCTTTGTTTGAACATACCAATTTTTCGATTTCAAACAACAATGTCACCCGAAATTGTTAAAAAATCATTAATATTCTTTTAAATATGATGAGTTCTTGATTTTAGTTTCCAAAAAAAGCACCAACATAGTTCAAAATTGTTCTAGCTTGCGAATGTATTCAAAAATTCCTAATTGATGTGAAACCGATCAAAATAGCCCAAAGTTGTTTGGATTAACCTACAATTGTATAAAAATGTTTCATCTTCTTTAAAATCGCATAATTTTCTACTAAAAATACCGATTTCCGGTGTAAAATGCCATTCCAACTAAAAATTGTTAAAGCTTGTGAATCTTCTTTGAAATGTTAATAAATATACCTTGAAACTGTTCAAAAATTCCTAATTTTCTTCTAACACCAATGGTTTTTGTTTTGAAATATTAATTTTTGTTTCAAACGCTCACGTAGCCTCAAATTGTTCGAAGAACTATGAACTTTTACATTCGAATGATTTTTGTTTGAAAATATTAATTTCCGGTAAAAAAACCGGTTAAAGAAATTGTAAAATGTAAATTGTTGATTTTCTTCAAAAGTTCTGATTTCCGGTGGAAAAAAAACGAAAGCAGCCTGAAATTTACAGAATTTTTAAGTCTTCTTGAACACTTGATGATTTTACATTGAAATTCCTTTAAAAAATACTCATTTTCAGCGAAAAGCGCTAACATAAAACATGTATAACCTTCTCAATCATTTATTAAATATATTGAAAATTGTAATTCAACTATGGACATGTATCTAAAGAGCACAAGTGCTTCTAAATTTGTATAATTCTTCCTATAATTAATCTTGTTACAAGGGTTCATTGCATAACAATTTTTTAACAAAATGAAAATAAAATATTTTTGATACCAAAATTTTTTAAACAATTCAATAAAAATGTTTGTTCTAATTTCAACATAGTTATATTATTCAAATCTTCTAGCATAAATGTATCTTGAAATTATTTTCACTTATGAAAGAAAAATTGAATTTTTTCCGATTCATTAGTGATCAATTTTGATTTTCTTGGAACATAATCATTTTCTTGTATGAAACCTTCTTTATTCTCATTGAGCATCCCCACATATAAAAAAAAAACTATTTTTGCTGAAAATTAAAGCTTCAATCTTTAATCGCTATCCAAGGCCGATTTTTTAAACCCACAATATTTTAATCTCATTCGTCCGCTTCTCCCCAATTCGTTGTAAAAACCCCAAGAACAGCAGAGCAAAAAAATAGGATTTTTCGCTAATGGTGGGACTCAAGTAAAAATTGGCATCCTTTAGAACTAAGACTCTAAAAGAACACTTTTTGAGGCTTCATTTTTAGTTCGTTGATATCTGATAGATGGCGGCATCAAAAAAAGATCCGCAGTTGGTAAAAGTTTTACACATCGCCTTAAAATTTGTCACATTTTATGATCATTATCCTCCTTTTAAAAATGACTAATCTCTGCAATTTTAGTTTTATTATTAAATTTTTTCCCGTGCAATGTCATCGAATATGTATAAAAAAATCTTGATGAGAACCTATACTTTGAGTTCCTTTGGAAGGAATTGATCATTTTGGGTTCCTTTACAGCAAGAGAGGTTCCAGTTTGTTGCAGTTCTAATAGAAATCAGTTTTTTTGTGATAAGCTACCTGAAATGAAATTTTTCCAAATCGATTATCCTTATTATATCCCTAGTATAATTGTCTGCTTCGACTTACTTCGAAGATTTTACAACTTAATGATGCACATTTTACTTTATAATACAGATTAAATAATAGTGCATTGGGAAAAATTTATTAAACATTCTAAAACTGTAGAGATCAGTCATTCCTGTAAGAAAGATAATGCATTTGTGATGTAGCATTCTTGAAGAATATATTGAAAATCCGAAGGTTTCAACTGCACGTATACCGAAAAGCGCGAAGATATTTAAAATTGTATAATATACAATTGCAATATAATAATATTTAGTATTACAGTATTATAGTATTCATTAATTCCAAA
>CAKNXH010000219.1:407974-460511 GCA_932178445.1 Andricus quercusramuli
AAACCATTTTTTCAGTGCATGTCTTCAAATACTCTCTTCACAATGAATCCATTATTTTTCAGAATCTGAGGTAAATCTCGCCTCAATCAGAATAAACTGATCCATAAAAAGGTCCTGAATGAACTTAAATAACAATTTGATTTTTATTCACTTCCACAACCAATAATAGAAGTATTGAGCTTATTTCCAGGCTGTTCCTTGTTGAGTGGCATTAAGCGAAATAGGTATGAAGGGACTAACACTGGTGCGCTCGTAAACTAGAGTTCACTTTGAGCCTTAAGAAACATGAAATTGCTGTTTTTATGGAGAGATAAAATACGCTTAGAAACTGACGTCTAGAGGAAATTCCACTGCCACGGCCTTCAAGGAGGGGAAATATGCAAAGGGTAGAACCGCGGTGTACGTTGCAGCTGATACTGAGGCCACTTCACATCCATTGACTAAGAATTCCACTTGCTTAGAATCTCTGACAGCTGCCTCTTCAGCCTCCGGGGCACTACGCCAAATATTTAAGTGCTGCATCCAGAGTCCATCATCTGAAGTCAGAGAAACAAGATCCTGTCGAAAGTTTCCATTTTCTTCGAAAAATATCTCGTATCTCAATTTAACATTAAATAAGGGACCGGATTCAAACAAATTTTGAATAATTATTATTTTCAAAATACATACACTCATTGAAAATTTTAATTCTACTTTTTTTCTCTAGATAAGAAAATTGTAGCTTTTTCATTTTTTGAAGTCAAACGGAAAAACAAGCTTTTGAGAAAATAAATTTTTTATCTTTTTTGACTTAAACTGAACGTAATTCAACCAATTCATGAAATCTTCTGATGAATTTCAACACAAAATTCCAAGAATTTACTGAATTAAACCGAGCTGTTATAGAATCCGACCCCTCCAATGTTCAATATTTCGAAAATTTAGACACAAAAAATATTATTATGTATTGATCCGGACAAATTTTTCGGTTGAATCTACCAAATATTCCATAAAAATCATCACCTAATATTCCAATAACGCAACCAAAAATTCTAGTTGGGTCAACAAAACATTTCGTTGTTTATGAAATAACAACATGCTATTGTTGAACCAAGAAAAACTTTCCCGATTGAATTAAATCGTTTTCGGGGAGTTTAATTAATATTTCTAAACAATACTAGGGATCTGAACAAGAGTGAGAAAAAATATTTCATTTCGAGGCTTTGGAATAATTTGAAAGGTTCTTAGTTATTTAATATTGTAACACCAATCATATTTATTTATGTCCGAAACACACTTGACATCTTATTGGAATCATTAGTTGGAAAGAAAAATTAATTAAAGTTGATTTAGTTTTTTATCTGAAGTAAACACAAATTAGCTTTAAAGAAACGGAAGTTATTTGAAACCATTATACTGTTAGATTGAAAATAAGGTCCAATTGAAATTGCAACTGGATATTAATTTAAAATAAAAATAGCATTCATAACAAGTAGGCGGGTACAGATTTAAATTTTATGAGATTTGCTAACTCTCAGAGTATTACTTTTTATTGGTCTAACATTTTTTGATCTATTTAAAAGATGAATATTTGGTCTAGGGTTCAGAAGAACTTAATAGTCTGTTCCATTCAAGTTTTTATATGACGCTAAGAGACACTTTCGTTCAGGAAATTGCTATTTCGTAACATTAGCTACTTTTCCAAGACCCTGTTAACTTATAAACCTTATACAAAGAAGTATGCAAAGTAATCAAATATTTTTATTTGAAATTTTTTTTAATTTTGTAAGAAGCAATTAAAATTTTTAATGAATAACTAATGATTTTTATTTGAAAATTATCATTTCCACTTACTTCTCAGATAATAAAAGAAAAAATAATCTACAAGTTTTTCAATCTCATGGTAAGAAAATGTGACTTACGACCCACTAAAATTCTAATTAATAATATTAAATTCCTTCGAAATTTCCGAGAAATTCCTGAGAATCTTTGTGGAATGGAACCGACGCTAATTTCATTATTTTCACATGGTTAGGTAAAACAACACCGCGTATAAATTAACTATTTTAATAGGAATCAGCATTCAATATTTTATTTTGATTTTTACTCTATTATCATTACTTTTTTAATTTTATTCACTTCATCCAAAGTATGTATTGAATTCAACATGAGAATCAGCGAGATTATTATTTGAATAAATGGCATAACGACCCCAATGGTGTCCATCTATCTATAGTGGGACATTTCGTGAAAAATAATTATAAAGGTGAATAATTATATAAAATTTATTACATAATTAGTAAACTTTTTTTAAATAAGTGGCCCACTATTGGGATCTTTACCCTATAGTATTTAAAACAAGAACCGTACAGCGCACTATACTTGCTTCCTACCATCAAGAAGTTTTAATTTGTTGGACCTTTTCACATGAATCTGAATGTAAATCTGAATCTCCATTTCTAAATTAGTGAGTTATCCTACCTGGATAAGTCGAAAAGTAATGTTCAGCACTTCTCCTCTTGCGAACACTATTCGAAGAAGGACTTTCTACAACAGACAAAGTTTGGGCCCCTATCACAGAATCCATTATGGTAGTAGGAGCCTCTGCAGTCGAAGTTGGTATATCAGTAGTTGCACAAGGTACATCCGCCGTTGCACTAGTGTTAAGGTCTGTTGTAGTTGTGTCTAATGGAGTTGTAGATTCTGATACTAAAATGTTGTTTAAATTCTATCTTTATGTTCGAATTGAAATAAAAAATTGTAAGAACTATAATTATACATTTTAGGAAGCTACCGAAAATCAGAACGACTCATTCAAAATAGCTATCATGCATTGCTAATTTCATTCTTAATTAAGCTGTCCCATTCTTTTTGAGGCATATAATTACATATCTACAGATAATATCTACATTAAGATCAATTTGTTAGATCTGAATCTATGATAAGATTACTGCTAATTCAAATCAGCGTATAGCCGCTGATTATACTTCTCGCTGATGAGAGTTTTTCCGCTAATTTAAATTAGACGTATACTTATCGTTGATCAAAATTCAGAGAGTGGAACAGGTAATCATCATCAATTCGGTAATCCTATACAAAAACTAATCAGCACCTGTAGTTGATTCTGAATCAAACTCTCTAATAACTACGACAGACACAGTTTCGAATTCCATCATACTTGCTGTTGATCCGTCGTCAGCAGTCATTGTTGATCCCATAGTTGAAGTAATGGGTTTTTTGTTTCGAAGCGCTGTTCTGAAATCATCAGGAAAAGTTGATCTCACAGAGAGTGTACTTGGCCTTGAATTTGTTGTAGTGGTTCTTGAGCTGAATGCAGTGGACCTAGAAGGAGTTGTTCTAGGTTTCATTGTTGTAGGTTCCGCTGTTGTTAAAGTCACATACTCTGTAGTAGTTTCTGTAGGAGTAACAGCGTCTGCAGTCACTGGAGGACTAAGCCTAAAACTATCTGTAGCTGGTGTCAAACTTGTTACTGTGCCACCACCAGCGATTCTATTCATCCTAGGATCAGAAGGTGATCCATTATTGTTCACAATTATCTGAGTTGACAATTTAGACTCAGCAGCTATGCTCGACAGTCTTTCTGGCAAATCCGTCGCATTTAAGGGCATGTCCAAAATTTCGATAGTTGTAGCGATAGGAGTTGTTGAAGAGTTGACACTTCCAGGTGGTGGAGGTGTAGATTGCATGATAGAAGCTGCAATTTCTGGATTGACAGTGATAATATCAACTGATGTGTCAATCGTTGTGGAAGAATTTGTTACTGGAACAGTTCCATCTGTTGTTGGTAGAGTTGTGGCTAGGGATCCAGTTGCATCTGTTCCTGTCGATGATGTAACAGAAGTATCATTTCCTGCAGGCTGATTTGTAGATTCTCCAATATTCATGGTTGTCATTCCATCCATTAGAGGTTGCATTGTACTATTTGTGTCAGTACCCATTGTTGTGCTTTCATCTAAGTTACCAGTTGTCGCCGAATCATTTGCATTCATTTGTGCATCATCTATTGTAAAATCAAAACCGTAGAATCTTAATACGTCCTCATATTCGGGACGTAATCTTGTATTGTCTTTGTTCAAGTTTAGTCCACCGAGAAAGCCATCTGCGTTGAGGTAACTCTTGAAAATCAATTTTATTCAATGAGAAATTGATTTTGAAATTTTTTGAATTGCTAAAGAATGCAGTTGTCACTTTAAACAAAAATTTGGTTGTTTCTAGTAAAGAAAACTTACCCTAAGTCTTCGATGAATATCTCTCAATCCAATTCTCGTAATTTGGCGATCATGTGGCAAATTTAAAACTTGTCCTATCTGTTTACTTCCCCTTCCAGCTGAGCCTTCATACAGGGCAATTAATACGAACCCTAAACCGGTTGGGGAAAATGCGACATTTCCTGGCACATGATACTGTTGAAGAATTTTTACACCTAAGTCGTTGATCACATCTGTCATGACATCCACCGGACGTCGAGGAGCTGAACGCATCCAGTGCTCGTAGTGGGCATCGCGATAATGGCCATTCACCAGGAGAAAACAAACTTTAATAATAAAGATAAAGAAGTTTTGATTCAATTGATACTGATTTATGTAATCATCAATTGATCAAAAGTAATACATAATTTTTCGTCATAGTAGTAATTGAAACCATACTAATAGATAACTATATTGTAAGCGAAAAATTTGAAAGCACTTGAAATTTAAGAATTTGTAACTTTGAGCATATGGTTTTAAATTAAACTAATGGAATATAAAGTGGAAGGAATCTCAAATCTTTCAAATTTAGGATTCAAAAATAATCCTACTTTGAACTTTGAAAACCCATGTAACAACTGTATTCAGCGTTTACTGTATACCTTTCGAAACTGAAGTCATTTTAAATGAATCATTCGTGAGTGGAGTATTTAAAATTTAAAAAAAAATCAGAAAATATGTTGTGCATAAGTGAAAGGTAGCATGCCATAAGGGCCTGATACAACAAATTTCCAGAAATGGCATTATTGGTTCAAAACGTTTCTAATTCACATTCTGACGGAAGGATTTTTTTTATAATCACATTCATTATCATTTTTATGCATGCCATGATGCCCTAATTATGAATCTGTGGTCAGACTATTGTGGGCAAGAGCAGCCGGATCAAATGAACTGGCAAATTTTTTTAGTAGAAATAAAATTCTCACTTTGTATTTAATTGAAAATTGGATTTTTTATCACAGTTCAAAGTCGAAAAAAGTGCCCCTCGAACGAAAAAACTCTTCCATTTTCTCAAAATCTAATATGTTTTCTTGACATTTTTTTGTTCATTAAGCATCTCAATAGCTAGAAAGTGAATTCTTACTTTTTTTTTCGAAATTGAAAATTGGATTTTTTGTCACCGTCCAAAGTTTAGAAAACGTACTTCTCGAGCGAAAAAAAAGCATTCTTACACATTTTCATAGCCAAAGATTTTTTGAATCCATTTAGAAACTCAATAGCTAAGAAGTAAATTCTCACTTATTTGAGTTGAAAATTAGATTTTTCATTACTTTGCAGCGTTGAAGAAAGGTGCTTCTAAAATGAAGACAAAATTTTCTCCCTATTTTCTCGGAACCTGAGAACATTTTTTATTTGGACTTTCTAGGATTCAATTAAGCTCTAATTCAATTCAAAAGTGATTTCTAATTTTTGTGTAATTTAAAAATCAAGAACAAAACCAAATTTTCTATTATTTAACTTCAATAACAACAAAAATCCTGAAGATGTGGGTTAGATCCTTATGGCGAGCTGGTCTTCAAATATTCTTCTATTTATGTTCTTAAATGTGTTACACTTGTAAGTTAGCCTGTGTTTCAAAATAAGAATCTCTTTCTCAAAAAAAGTTATCTCGAAAGTAGATTCTTAATTTCTTCCCCTAAAAATTTGATTGTTGTAAAAGGCTTTTTATCTCTCTTGTAAAATCATGAACATGTGGGTTGGACCCTTACAGCATGCTACTCTTCGAATGTTATTCTGTTTATGTCCTTAAATGTGTTACACTTGAAATTAGGTTTGTGCCTTAAAATGAGAACCTGTTCCTTGGAAGAAAATTTTGCCCGAACATCGTTGAAAATTTGAAGTACATATTTCAGACAAAACTAATGTTATATAAATACGATGCTAAAAATAAAAATAAAATATCCAAAAATGTATAGTGTATAAACCTATCCTCCTCCTTCGGGTCTTAAAGTTACGCTTCAAATTAGGCCTCTTTCTTGGATCAAAAGAGGCTCATTTTTGTTCGATGAATACTTTTTTACAGTGTTGAATTTAACGAATCCAAGTTTAGAATATTCGTAGCATCACAATTTTATATTAAAGTAATTGAAATGCAGAGTCGAAAAAATAAATGAAGTTTCAAAATTAATGGATTTAAATTTGAAAGTTGTCAATATTAGCATTTTTACATCTGAAAATTTTGATTCTGAAACAAAAAATGCAAAATAATGAATTTCGAATGTTTGTAAAAGAAAAAATTCACTTGATGAAGCATAGTGATATGAACACAGTAAACAAGGTATACCTCGAAATTGGTTTGGAATAAATTCAGTAACAAATTTTCTGGATTTGTTAGAATTGGAAAACATTCGAATTTTTATTCTTCTTCCATCTAGGCATTATTTATCACAGGTGCATACAAAAAAATATTTATTTGTTTTCCTCTTGTATCCGCAATATACCTACTCGGAATTTAAACTCCCTAAAGGATCTTTTCTTAAAAAATTATTTATTATTTGAAAAATTAAGATATTGATAATATCTAATTAAATAACTTGTATTTCTACGTACGTTTTGCAAGAATAATCCATATCGTTATTCCCATTTTTTGTCAGCTTTGCTATCGAATCTGAGATCTGATCTCGAAAGATCTAAAAATTCGAAAATGCTCAGCTTCTTCACTTAGGAACTTTGCATGATTTATTTCACACACGCGGAACTTATCACGAAGATTAGAAGAATTAGTCTTTGCCGGACGCGTTCTTCTGCGGAACTGCCGCGGTTCTCGCCGCGGGGCCCGCAAGACTCCTGAGATTTTTAACACGCAAGGACGTCAGGTAGATAACCTCGTACCATCATTTCACGCGATTGTTCCTCCCCAACACGGTGGAATCCACAAATCATCCATTAACTTCTTCCTCATTCTGAAAATGTACCAATATTTTTCAAAATTTTAATATTTTTCCACATCCTGAAACATTTTCTGAGGTCCTCTTAAACAATATTTTCTTGGAGTTCCAAGTATGAAAGCGTCCACAATTTAGGAAATCCTATTTTTAGAGATTTCTGTCCCACATCTCGCTCTTTGAAATTTTGTAGCATTTCGTTGAACCACCATCCCCCTTAAAATTTCATGTGAGACTGGAAAATGCTTTCAATTAAATTCTTCAGAGACTTTTTCACTAGAATTTATTGATATAATTTAAAAATAAACTTAAATGGCAGATAAATTTAAAAGATTAGAGGCCAGCCATAAACTACATTACCAATTTTTTCACTTTTTTTGAAAATTTTTTTCTATTGTGTCCTAGAAACATATCCTTTTTCTCATTTTTTTGCTTAAAAGTGAAATGATTTGATAGAACCCAATAAGAAAATTCAACTGTTCTTGATTAAAGGTTAACTTTTTTGATTGAAAAGTCTAATCTTATATTTTAGGTTGTAAATTCATATCTTTAGTTCATGAACTCTTCTATTTGATTGAAAATTTAATTAGTTTTGAGAATGCAACAATTTCGTGAAAACTCATGTTCTGGTCAAAAATCAGATTACTTGGTTGAAAGTTGATCTACTTTGTTGAATATTCATTTTTTTAGTTCAAGATTTCTTCGGTTGAGAATTTGACTATTCCATTTTTGGTTGAGAATTTATCTTTTTTAGTCAAAAATTAAACTGTTTGGTTGAAAATTCAAGTAGTTGGTTGATGATTCATGTATTTTGTTATTAATGCGTCTTTTTGGGTAAAAATATAATCTTCTTAGACCCAAAAATCAACTTTTTGGTTGGAAACTCTACTATTTGTTTGAATTTGGAACGATTTTCTTGAAAATTCATTTTTTTCGTTGAAGGTTCATCTTTCAAATCAAAATTGATTCCGTTGTAAGCAAATTTAACTATGAATGATCTTTTTCACTAAAAATGTACCTACTTTATTTTCCGTTGAAAATCGATTTTATGAATTGAAAATTGATCATTCTTGGTTAAGAATCCATGTATTCTGTTGAAATATCGTCTCCTTCAAATGGAAATCTCTTTTGATTGAAATATCAACTATAACATGTTTTGTTGAGAATTAATTTTTTTAGTTGAACAATCAACATCTTGGCTTAAAGTTGAATTGGTGTGTAAAAAATTGATTTTTTTTTGGTTGAAGATTCATCATTTTAGAAAATAATTAATCTCTTTGGTAGAACATTTTTTTGGTTGAACTACAATGAACTAAAAATGTAACTATGCTATTTTTCGTTGAAAATTTATTTTTTAAATCAAAAGTTTATCTTTTCTGTGGTTGAGAGTCCATGTATTTTGTTCAAGAGTCGTCTATTTTGAGAGGAAACTAATTGAAAAATTACAAATTCATCATTTTGATTCAGAATTCAACTATTTTGTTGAAAATTCTACGTCTTTAGTTGAATTATATCGGTGGAAAATTCCTTTTCTTTTGCTGTTCAAAATTAATTTTTTCAAGCTGGAAATTTGAGGATTCCATATGTAGTCAAAAATTGATGTACCTTAGTTGAAAATTTAACTGTTTTTTTTTTAATTCACCTCTTTCGATTGAAAATTAAGTTTTTTGTTGAAAATTCTTCTTTTCCAGTATAAAAATCAACTGTTTTCTAAAAGATTAAATAATTAGTTGTTTTTTCTTGAAAAGTAATTTTTAAAACTATTGCTACTATGTGGCTGAAATATACATTTATTTTGTTGAAAATTCGTCTTGTGGTAGAAAATTAATCTTCTTGGTTGAAAATTTAACTATTTGTGTGAAGATTAAAGTAGTTTGATGAAAATTCAGCTATTTTTCACTAATCTTTTTTGGTCGAAAATTCAACTCATTTGTTAAAAAATGTTATCCTTCAGGATTAAAAATTCATCTCTTTTGGACAAAAATGAACTTTATTCACGAAAATTTAACTGTCTTCTGAAAATTTGACTATTTTGACTAAATTTTTTTTCATTCTTAAAATTTTGGACTTTCAAATTTCAAAGACGAACAGAAGATAAAAAATTTCACTAGGCGTAAGCGGTTTAATAGACTTATAAATAGAAGCGTTTTTCAATCAAATAAATTAATTCAATAAATGAATTTACTGATAAATAATGATTGTGTTTGATTGATGAGAAAAATCAATTTATATTTCAAAGGAATGAAAAAATATACACAAATTTTTCGGACCCGCTAAAGGTTTTTTCTTCTTTTATTCCTCTAAAATTTATTTTTCTTAGCAAACAAAATTTCATTACACTTTATTAAACTAATTCTCGTTATTGAATAATACTTCTTCGGTTTTCGCGACTGATACTGGAAATCAAATATTTGTTCGCGGAAAAAGTGTGCTTCTCCTTTTCTTTTCAACGGATTCTTCTGCATAATCTGTCACGCCATGCGATCTTACATAACGCGATCTTGGAACAATCTATGCTAAATTCAAGCTTCTATTGTAGCCCTCTTCAATCTTGATCAGTGATCGCGCTCAACTACATGTGATCACGGAGAAGAAAAGAGCCCGACACAAAGAAACAGAACAATTAACACTCATTTGATAAACATTTACGCGGGAATCTGACATAAATGCGGCTAGGTACTTATTATGATGTTCGTTTCCGTTCTTTTTCAATGAGAACATTCTTATAGGAGAAATTACTGAAAATTAAAGCGATTTAATTTATAAATTTTTTAAATATAAACTATTCTGCCGTACATTGCAACCATATATGGGTAATTCTCAAATTGCAGGCAAATTTTAGCACCTACAGTGGCGATCATATTATTATTAGGAATCAAATATTTCATAACGGAAATTGATCTTATCACATGTAAACATTTTAAATCCAAAAGGGACAGTTATGAAAATAATAAATAATAATGAATCAATGCGCACGCGCATATAATCAGTCATACGCTGTTCTATTGTAGCGTGCGGTAATGATGCGAGAAAAATGTTAAAGTTTAAACTTTGTTAACGTTTATAAAAAAATAACAGATTTTAATTATGGAAAGTCACCTACTTATGAAAGAAAACACTACCAAGCAAGTAACGGAATGGTTTTTATAATTTTTTTTCGTCCCGAAAATGGTTTTTAACGCACGTACGGGAATCACGTTTTTGTTGTCAAGATGCACTTTTCTGTTTTAATATCGGATTCACAAAAAAGAGAGTTAATATTTTAAGCTCAATTCTATAAAATCTTGCATTGGACGATACGCCTAATATTTCTGTATTTATTACTCAACTGTAACTATAATATTTTACTAGAAAAAAGACGTACAGTAATGACGTCTGAAATGACAAAAATTGAGGGACAGACTTCAAGAATTTAACAAAATTATTTATTTGACTTAAAAAATGTGCATGCATTAAATTTATGTTCATTTCAAGTTTACAAACTTGATAGGTTAAGTGTTTTTCAGGTTACTGTCTAAAAAAAAGAAGAAAATCAGTTTATCCTTGGGCAAAGTGGGGTTGGGATGCCATACAGTAATGACGTTTCGTGTGTTCATATATGAAATTAAAGTAAATGAAAAAAAAAAGAACTGACCATTTTGTGGAGGATGATAATAAGTGTTTATTAAATTAAAAAAAAATCAGCACGAGTTTCTAAGTGAATGTTATATTAGTGGGACTTCAAGTTTCCCTTCAATTTGATAATTACCCATACATAGCATACAATTTGTATTCCCCTATCGATATTTTCTATTTCTATGAAAATCGGACAGACTTCTAAGATACTATTTTTTTCAAATCTTTTTGTGAGTTATGAACTTTGGTTCAGTATGTTCACTTATTTCATGATTGTTCACATAAATATAAGTATTTTCAAACAAATGTAATCGTTTATGGAAAAAAAATTATTTTGTTATTAAGACCGAATTCATTTCAAGTTGAGCAGGCTGTGCATGCTGAATTCACGTAATTGTTTCGGGACAAAATATGATATTGTTCAAGATATTTTAGATGAACCGTGTATCACCGATTAGACGATTTTTTTTTTTATGAACTGACAAAATTGCGATCATTTTTCTGAAAATCTTTAAAATCAATTTTCTCAAAAACGCTATCGTTTTATTTAACTTTTTCCCCCAAGTTGATGCGTTTTTGAAAAGAGAAAATTGAATTCATTTTTATGAAAAAAGAAAACACCCAATTTTTCCAGTAAAAATGCGAGATACGCAAAACGCTAAATTGAAAACAGCAAAGTTGTTCCAACTCAAAACTTCTATCTTGGGTCCTTTTTAAAAATTTTGACTGAAATATGAAAAAAGTTTGCTTTCTTTTAAGAAAAAATAAAATAAGAGCCGACTATATTAATATTTAAGCGAAAATTTCGAGAAAAAAAGAGCAAGATAGAGTAATAAAAATTTAGAAATAATTTACCATTTTTTTTAGAAGTTTTCAAGTAAAACAATTTTATTGTTCCAATTTTCTCATCTACAAGATGAGGACACAAAACAAACTAATTCAGAATTAATGCATCATATTAGTATCAATTGTGAAAAAAATCGAGAAAAAATCCAACGAAGGCCTTTTTGAGGAAATTCACTTTGAAAATTTGAAAAAAAAACCGCCATCAAAATTTTAACTTTTGATAAACTACGTCACCAACTTTAAATTTTCTCATACTCATAACGTAGCAAAAAAAATTGGCTGATCGGTGAACAACAAGTTGTCTATAATTCCTAAAAAAAAAACATATTTTGTCCCGAAAATATTATGTGACTTCAGCATAAACTATTTTTGTTATGCCATTACATACCGTTTTGAAATGAATTCTGCCTGAACAACAAAGTAAACATTTTTCTTTTATAAACGATCCAATTTCTTTGCAACTACTTACATTTATGTAAATTATCATGAAATCTACGAGAAAATTCCTGCCAAATATAATCCAGCAGGTCACACCATTAAAAAAATATATTGTTACAATTTCAAATTATTCAGTGAACGTGCTATTTAAAAATTGAAAATACTCAGAGACCTTATTTTAAATTGAGTATTGTTTGCATTGATACTTAGGAAAATCCTGTCCTAATGAAACTCTAACGATTAATAATAATTGTTTATTTCATTAACCTTATTGATTAGGAGACTTTCCGGGGTAACATAATTTATTATTTAGTTAAATAAATTAAATAAAAAAATACAGATTTCCGTCAATCCCGGACCAGTGAAATTATTTTATTTTCAACGGAATTAAATCTAATTAACTTAACCTTATACATTCTTTATGTTATTTTATCAATGAGCTAAAATTGTTTTGTTTTTTTTGTATTTGTATTTTTTTTTAAATTTACTTGAATAAAAAAGGAAGTTCTTTCATCTGACAGAGTCTCCTGATAAATAAGGTTATTTCTCAGTCACTGGCAGTTGATTTCGTAAAAAAATGAAGTCCATTTGTTGACAAGTAGTCGAAATGTGAATTTTTTTATCAAATTATTCTTAAAGTAAACAATTAATATTGGTTGATGAAGTCCGTGAAAAAGAGCGCAATCTGCAGGTGAAAAATTGTCAAAAATCTGTATTTGTTTATATTTAATGAAACAATTGACCACTGTTGCCAGGTATTAAAAAATAGTACATTATATTCATTGCCTACAAACTTTTGATGAATTTTATTAAAGGTACGAAGTGTTTAGAGCGTGAAATGGCAGGGATATACATTTGTCTATTATATATATATATATATATATATATATATATATAATTGGAAAAAATGAGATCTGTCATTTAAAAATTGTCAAATTTGTTGTCAAATAAAGAGTTGATAAAAATAACAAATTGGCCCTCATAAGTCTTCTAGAAATTCAGTGAACTTCCATGCAAAGAAAATGCTCAAATCGGATCGAAATTGTAAGCTCTAAATCAATTTTCCGGAAAAAAAAATGTTTGCCCCACTGCGCAACTCTCCAAAATTTGAATTTTGGAGAATTGAATAATCATTGAAATGCCTATGAGCTGCACTTACCTTTTACATTTTTGGAAGAGTGTCTTTATTCCAATCAGTTGGTTTGCTCACTGAAGTTTGAAAGGTTGGCACTAACTCCAGCAGCCTGGTCTAGTTATGGTTTTCATTAATTACTAAAGCGAATAGCGTAATAAGACAGTGCCCCATGGCGGGACTCGGTTTCGAGTGGGAGAATCATTATCCATTATGTAATACCATGACTTTTACCCACGGCTGCCTTGCATCGTTGCTAAATACATAGCGGTCGTTCAACAATGGAACCTTTAAGATAATTGCTTCGCGCCACCGATTTACTCCATTCTTTTATTTTATAACCAGTAAACAAAGTAAACGTCTTACTCTAATTAAGAGTAGATGCAAGCATCGTGTGTGAATTAGTTGCAACTGCTATACGGACACGGAAGCATTAAAACTGTTTAAATAAAGATACTATTGTTCATCAAGTCTTAATTTATTTGTCTAACAATTTCAACACTTCAAATAAATCATACTATTATTAAGACTTCGAAATACAACTCAAAACTGATATACCATATTGAAAATTGTGACGTCGTAAGCAACGTAGAAATGTAAATCGGAAATTACGCAGGACACTACGCTGAAAACGACGTAGGATCCTGAGTCGGAAACGACGCAGGGTACGACATCGTAAACGACGAAGGACGCTACGTCGTAAACTACGTTAAAAATTACGCAGGTCACTACGCCAAAAACGACGCAGTGTCCAACGTCGTAAACTACGTCGGAAATAACGTAGGAAACTACACCGAAAACGCAGTAGGACACTAAGTCGGAAACCAGGTTGAAACTCAATAAATTCACAATTAGAAAAAATTATAGAAAAGAGTTTTCACGAATTTCCGAAAATCGGAAACATGATGCCTCTGAATCCAAATCTGACGTCAGAAAATCCATATAAAAAATTTCGGATCAAATATGGCGCAGCAAAAATTGGACAAATTTGGGCAACTACACAAGGTTGTCCATATTTACGCGACTCTTGGTTCTCGCGCTTCGTGCTCGATAGTGGATTTTTTGGGCGCGCCACGCACTCGGTCTTTGTAATTCCCTCACATTTGTGCTCAGGTCTTTTGAAATTGAAGGTCAACGCGCTGTAATTTCGTGATTGTGAATTCTCTTTTGTTAAAGCTCCTTCGGCTTTAAAAAATACATTGTCATCACGTATTTCGTGCTTCGCACTTGATTTTGTCGGAAATGCGAACTTTTCTACATTATGTTCAACTCTATTATATCAAACGTATATTATATTTATTTCTGTACCTCGGTTTGGGGCTATCATTCAGATATTACAAAATGAAAGACAAATTTCATTTTTCATGATTAATTTAATATTTACAAATTGTTATAAAACTTTTTATAGCAAATTATGTAGTTTTTCCATAAATTTCATTTGTTTATCTTCAATTTTATTTTTTACGATTGAAACTAAAAATACGCATCCTAGCGTAAGGTGGTTCTGAGCAAATTTCTAGACATGATTTGGGCGAGAATTTTAGTTAAATAAAATGTCCTTGTAGCTTGTGTCCTTTCCCAAAAAGTTTATTTTTTAATTATTCATATATTTCTTTAACAAGAGTTTATCACACATTTCTAGATATTTTTTGGTTGAACAAATTTTTTATTTGCATTTTTTTCGTCTTTTGTGTTGTTTTTCCAAAAAATTTAATTTTTATAAATCTTATTTTTTACGATTGAAGGGAATTCTACTCGTCATACCTCAAAATTATTAATAACAAAGCTGTAGATCCTTCTTTAGGTGAAAAACTTTTGTCTATTCATTTTTTTTCGTACCTTGTGTCGTTTTTCAAAAAATTCAATTTTTTTATTTTTAATGTTATTTTTTACGATTGAAACAAAAACTACGCGTCCTATCAAAAAAATTTTGATGAAAAATTCAGATAAGTTCTTACTCTTTTTTGGAAGAGCAACTTTTTTCTATCAATTTTTTATATATCTTGTGTCGTTTATCCAAAAATTTAATTTTTTCATTTTCAATGTACTTTTTTACGAATAAAACAAAAAATACGCATCATATCAAAAAATAATCCATGGCAAAATTGTAGCTTTTCTGTGAATAACTTTTGCCTCATTATTTTTTTTCGTAGCTGCTGTTGTATGTCCAAAAACTAAATTTTTTTTCTCAATGTTTTTTACGAATAAAACAAAAACTACGTGTAGTATAAAAAAGTGGATAATAACAAATTCGCAGATATTTTCTAGGTGCACAATTTTTGTTGAATAATTTTTTTCTAATTTTGCATAGTGCGACCGCAAAATGAAATTTTTGATATTTCATTATTTTTTTTGCGATGAAAATGTTAATTTTCGATTTTCTGAAAAAATTCTCTCCATATGGGATTTTCCATATTAAATCGGATTCTTCTCGGAAAGGAAATGTGCTACGCTATTTTCCCTAAAAGATTTGAATTCATAATTGAAAATATGCAAAATATTGTCTTATTTTAATCGTGAAAAATTACATTACAAAGTAAATAAGGAATTAAATTTTTACATTCGCATCCTAATGAGAAGGTATTGGTTTAGAGACCCCTTAAATCAGAAAAAAAAAATATTTCATAAAGGTGCCTTTGTGTTTGTCGATTGATATATCTGTCTGTCTGTCTATAGTAGTTTGTAGGCACAATAACTTTCGAAAAATGCATCGGATTGAATAGAGAGCTAACAATATGTGTTAAGGCTTAAAATTTTAGTGCAAGTTCGTTAGCCAGCTATTTTGGATGAAAATTCAAAAAGTTAAAGCATTATCAAAATTCTCGAGACAAATTTTTTCCATAATAGAGGATTATACGTACAGCTATTCAAAGTACTCGGAAATTCAAACAATTCATCTACACGATTTTTTCCCATAAAAAGAAAATTATCAGAGTTATATATTTTCAAAATTAACAAAAACAAAGGAAAATGAACATTTTAAGCCAAAAAACGCACGGTATGAAAGAAGTGAAGGGCTGAAAAACTTCGCTTTTTAAAAGCCCTATGAAATTATCGTGACAACTTTTTGATTTAAAAAAAAATTAAAAATTCCAATTTTGATCGCTGAAAAAATAATGAAAAATGCAAAATTCCATTTTACGGTGAAACTCCGCAAGATAAGAAATAGAAGAATGCACGAGAATTGTGCACTCAAGAGAGTTCTGAAAATTCATTATATATCACTTTTTGATTGGAAGCGTAGTTTTTGTTTTATTCGTAAAAAACAACATCAAAAATAAAATTTTTGGACAGGCAAAACAAGACATGAAAAAAATAAGTAGGCAGAAGTCGTTCATTCAAAAAGGAGCTACAACTTTGTTATTATTCATTTTTTGATAAGACGCGTAGTTTTTGCTTTAATCTTGTAAAATTACATCAAAAATAAAGAAGTTTAATCTTTTAACAGAAAGACACAAGGTACAATAAAAAACGTTTTCAGCAAAATTGTTCTTTAATTAAATATGAAAATTTGCTTCCAACCTTTTTTCCTCGCGAGACACTTGATGATAATGTGTTCGTTAGAGCCGAAGGAGCTTTAGCAAAAGAGAATTCACTATCACTAAATTTCATTTGTCGACGGTTTGCCCTTTTATTGTAAAAGTCCTATGCAGAAATGTAGGAGGTGTCTAATAACCAAGCGCGGAGCGTGAGGTAAATATATTATCGAGCTAAAATGGCCTAGCGGAAGTAAAAAACAATTTTTTTAAAAGAATAAAATGTATGGCAGTAATTTTTTCGCAAAAAGGTAGGAATTTAGGGGGTATCGTGTGCAAAATTAAAATGTTTAGTAGGCATCCTATCGTATATATTGCAATGATGTAATGAGTCGATTGAACAGAAAACTGGTTACATACAATGCCCTTTTTTAATTAAAACTTCATCCATTTATATCAAATATTTATTTTAAGTCACTAGGTCTTGAACTAAGTCTGAAAACACGTCGGAGGCTACGTCCCATACTACGTCGTTTTCACGAAGAAAAATCAGTTTATTACAGTTACAGGGTTTTCAGTTAAAATAAGGACAGCATAGGTTTTCTCTAAAGCTTACCCAACTCCACGCAGAGCCTACTAAATTGTTAGTGATTTCACAAATTTACAGATAATTTCTGTAAAATTTGCAGACTTTTCGATTGGATTTTACCATTGAAAGATGTCAATTTGACAGAAAAGTTCATCAAATATTACAGAAAATATTCGTGAATCCATAAAGTAACTGAAAATTCTGTAATCTCTGCAAAAAATTCTGTAATCTTTACAGGATATCTAAGCTGTCCCTATTCTAACTGAGAATCCTGTAAGTTTAGCAGAATTTCTTCTGCGTGTACTATCGCAATTCCCGACATAGTTTACGGCGTCGCATTCCACCTCGAGTCCGACGTCCATTCAGACATAGTATCCTACGTAGTTAACTTAGTAGTTTACGACATCGTAATTTTCAATTTACTACTTAGTGCTCAAATTAAAGCTTATTCTAAGATACAAACGGACGAATTAGTTTTCTCTCATAAGCCTCTTTCTTCTTATGCCAGCCAAACTCACAACTAATTATTATAGCTGCGATTGTGAAGCCTGAAAAATATATAAAAAACACGTATATTTGAAAAAATGAGCTTTAATTAGAGCCTTTGTAGAAGGACAAGGAAAAAACAAATTACTGTAGCATTTAAAATGACAGATTTATGGACAAGATTGGAATTTATTTCGCATTTCATTTCATTTAGGACGCTGCGCAAAAGACAACGCTAATTATTGACTAATTATTATCTTTTCAAATTGCCTAATTCATATACTTAAACTTTGTTGAAAATGTATCCTCTTCAGAAATTCTATGTTATGCAACAGAATATTATTGATACTAATAACAAAACTTTCTTAGTTATATATTACTTATCTTACCAATGGCGAGGACAAAAAATATTCCTTGCATGTCACCCATATTGACTTTATGATTATCAACTTCTTGCCCATTTCCAGGTCCTTCCCAACACTCATCTTTCATCGGCATTCTTCCGAGAGTCCATTTCTCTATTAATCCAGTTTCATGCATTCTTTTTAATCTATGAATAAATCAAATTAATATCAAATTCAAGAAATCATATAAACTATGATCTTCTCTTTTTATGATTTCATAGCCCCGGATGACAGAAAGGGGTTAAAGGGGGATTAGGGATAGACAACTAAGAGGAAGGTAGTGGAGAAGTGAGCGATGATGAAGTGGAGAGTGAATGTAAGAGTAGTAAGGGATGATAGGGAAAGTAAGGGAGTAGAGTTCAGTTCGGCGAGGGAAAGAAGGGCAAAAAGAGGAAGAAGAGAAAAATAAAGGGGAGAAGAAGAAGATGGGACTGGGAAGAATCCTAACGACAAAGCAGTGAATGGAGAGGGGTGGACACTACTTAATAGATTGTGGGGGGGGGGGTTTGATCTTGAATAGGAATATAGAGAGAGATGAGGATATATAATTCCTGACGATGAGGTAAGGAAGAAAATAAGGTGGCCGGGATAGGGGAGTACATAGACTCGGATCCGCTTCCGCTAATAGTAACGGCAAAGATGAAGAAGAGAGATAAACTAAAAACAGCCAAAGGAAGTCAAGAAGAAAAAAGAGTAAGAAAAAGTATTTGGTGAGCAGAGGAAAGAGAATAATTTAAGGAAAAGGTAAAGATGGTGAAAATGGGAGAGAAGAATGTAAAGGAGGAGATGGGAATAGTGATAGGAAAAATGAAAAGAATATTAGATGATACAGTGAAGCAAGAAGTCAAGGAAGGGAGAAAGAGAGATAACTGAGATGAGGAATGTACGGAGAAAAAAAGTGAGGAAGCAATTAAAAAAATGAAGAAACGGCTAGCACAGTGGAAAGGGATACAGGAGCAAGAGAAAAAAGTTATGCGATAGAAAGGAAGAGGAAGAAAATAAATGTTTTGAGGAGGAGGTGAAGAAGGCTAGCACGAAGAATGAACTATGGAATGTAGTGAATGGAGGGAGAGGAAAAGAGTTAATCAGTATATTAAAAGATCAGTATAGAAGAAATATTTTGCGGAATTGTTCAGAGGAGTGGAAAGAGTGAAATGATAGGGCGAAGAAGAAGATATCACAAGGAACGAAATGGCAACAGCGATAGGGTCAATGAAAGATGGAATTGCAGCATGTATAGATAAAAATTCTCGATAAGGCCACACATATGAAAGGAAGGGATAGTGGTACCAATAGTGAAAGAAGAAGAAGGAAGAAAGGAAAAGGTTAAAGATTATAGAGACAGTTGATCCCAACATTATATATAATATATATGTGACAATAGTATCAGAGAGGTTAAAGAAAGAGGAGGAGGAGAATAATATATTTTCACGGAATAAGATAGACCTTAGAAAAGGTGTGGGACTTGTTAATTATATTAACATACGTGCTTAATTATATTATAAGTAGAAGGATTAAAAGATAGAAAGGAAGCATGAAAGCAATGTTTATTGATGTGAAGGCGGCATTTAACACGCTGGACAAAGAAGAGATAGATAAAACTACGGAGAAAAAGGGGATAAGAGAAGTTTTAAGAAAAAGTGTAGCAAATATCGCTACAGAGATCAAAAGTAAGGTTAGGGTGGAAGAACAAATAGAAGATACTTTTTGGTTGATGAGAGCTGCAAGGCAGGATTGTCCTCTAAGCAAATTCCTGTATAATATATTAATCTCAGATTTGAAAGAGTAGATTAAGAAAAAAGGGTAAAGATAAATTAGGCTAGGGGATCAAAAAATATATACAGAGACATATGCGGATGATATAGTGATGTTCTCGGATGATGAAGAAGGAATAGTGGGTTCTATTACATGATTAGAAAAATATTTGGGGAGGAAAGAACTGAGACCTAATACAGATGAAGCGAAGGTAATGAGTTTCAGAAAGAGGGAGGGAGAATAAAAAAGGTTGCAGAGGAAGGGAGAGATTGTCTGATAGGAAAGATATTAGATAACATTGGGGTAGACTGGAGAACTCCGGGTAATATGATAAGAAAAGAGTCCCAAGTGGATAAATTTAAAACAAGATTAGGAAGGAGGGTGGGAAAATTCGAAGAGAAACTAGGGGTGGGAAAGGGAGAAGAGTTAGCGATAAAGTGTTACAAAGAGGTGAAAAAAGAAGGATAGAGGGCCCTAGAGTTAACTAAATGTGAAGAAGAGAGAGAATTTTTTAAACGATCAAGGGATAGAAGAAAGTTAAGATATAGACTATGAAGAATTGGAAAAAAGTCATAGGAAAAGGCAGGTGATAGATAGATCGGAGAGGATAGAGGAATCAAGATACAACACATGGTTTAAGGTAATAAAAAGAGTAGTATTGACAAAATATATGAAAGAGGATGTGGAGAAAACGGATGGACAAGAATAGCTAGATGGAGGCTGGGAAACGAAGTCAAAGAATCAACGTATTGGAAGAAGAATAAGAAGAGAAAATGCAGAGTATGTAAAGGGGACAGAAAACATAGGAGCATGTATTGGATGGTTGTATGAAAAGAAAGGAGGAGAGAGATGGACGAGAAAAGAATGTTAAGAAAATGTTAGGTGAGGAAGGACTGGAGGCAGAATGCATAACGGAGCTAGAAATGTCTAGAGGAGATAAAGAAGAATAATGAGGGAGTATGGGGGAGAGAGAATGAAAAGCATGAGTGAGAAAGAAAGAAGGAAATATAGGTGACATGGAAACATAAAAGTTACTGAACTGAGATGTATTAGGAATAAGATGTATAAAATTAGAGAATAAGTGAAATTAGTGAGGAAGATAATTCGACAATAAGCGATGACAAAATTATGTGGTGAAGATGTAAAGGAACGGACGTTATTCAAACCTTAAGGGGTCACATTATAAATGAAGCAGGAGAGGAAGAGACAGAATATGATAGACAGAAGTGGTAAAAGAGGGAGGTGGTGATTTGGGATCAATGTCTTGATATCACTCAATTTTCGGAGTGAATCAAAAATATAAAAATTAAAAATTTCAAATACTATATTGAATAGGCTTTTTCGGATGCGCATTTGGCCTACTCTGACTGATTTTTTCGAAAGAAGTAGAAATATTCATTCAACTCACTCCTTGTCGATCATCTTCAAATACGGACTATCATGACCAATCATCATGGCAATTGGTTCATTTATAAAATCGTCAGAACTGAGAGAAAAATGACATCGTCCAGAAGTTGACAGATCTTGTCTCATAAGAAATTTAAGGGTTGATTTCCAATCAATTAGAACATGATTTCCTTCCCGAATTCGAAGGATAATGTTATGGTCGGTGGTTGAATTATGTCTTTCTGCTTTAGAGAGTAGGTCGCGGTATTTTGGTTCCTCGGTGGCTTGAAGATATTCCTCTAAGAAACTTCCATTCGAGAAGCCCCATGTGAACTCGGTACTGCGAGCGAGAAGATCGTCTATGGTAGAAATGGAGTCGTCCATTCTTGGAAATGTCAGAAATGCTACCAAACTTCCGGAATATGTTGCCACGAGGACCATGACGACCAGCCACCAAGTCCCTACTATAAGACGGGCGCTATCTGCTCGTGGCAGGTTCATTCCACCTGTGTTGTATAATAAAATTATTCTTGAATTTATATCCTTTCTAGGAATTTAAATTTTTAATTAGTTTTTTTCCGATTAAGGATGTTTTAGGTGTACAGTCAACCTCAAAATTACTCACCTTTATCTAGATTTTTAAAATTAGAAGAAAAGACTTATTGATCATTGTAAAGAATTTTATAAAAGGAACCGTGTGTATACTGTGTATTCTACTGAATTCTGTGAAAAATGTGATGATAATGTCTAATTCACCTTCAAATTGGGTTCAAAGTATGATGATTATCAAGTAGGGATCGAACTAATTTTAAAATGTCAATAAAATCTGAAGAACAATTAAAACTGCTTAAACCTGAGTTCAATAAATGAAAATAAATTCGTCTACGTAAAAAGAGGCTAATTCAAGAAATGAAAAATTCACTCAATCCCTGAAACTCTTTTTAAAAAACAAGCTCAATCATGAACTATTATCTCATTGCCAAAAACAGATCTTAGTATAATAGAAAACAACAAAATTTCATGAATTTTACTAATGAAAGAGGTTGCAATAAGGTTATAAATGTTGTGTATCGTTTTAAGTTTTCTGTTTAGATTTAAAATCAAAATCCCAGAGTAAAAAAAGGATTCAGGCAAATTGAAATAGTAACATGAGAAAATAAGAGCAAATCAAATTATGTGCAATTTTCCAAAAAAACAAACAAAATATATGCATTGTGAAAACGGCATCTTAGCAGGAATGTTAGTAAGATCCTGTTTCCTCTGTAAGAAATGGTTTTGTCTATTTTTGTAAATCAACTTTCGAAGGTAGTAAATACCTTGTAAAATAAATTCATTAGCCTAATTTTAAAGTATCACTATAATTATTAATGCATACTTATTTTTTGATTCTTCTGGAAATTGATATTTTAGTGGTTAAGTCCTTTTTTGGCAAACGGCTATAATTGTTTATCCAAATACATCTACATATTTTGGTTTATTCATTAAAGGTTATTGTCAATTGCAATCTGAATCAGGTAAATTCAAAAAGTTGCTTATTGCAGAAAAATGTGAAACAAGTAGAACAAAATTATTATTTTCCTAACAACTGAGATTGAAAATTTTCATTAAATTATTCACAATTATAGTAATCGAAACTGGTATAACTTTAGTATAGGAATTTAATACACGCATTTCCAACACTTGAGAAAATAACTACAAAAAATCGATAAAAAAGACAAAACTCAAATAACAAATCGTATCTAAATCATATCCAATGATTTTTTAAATAAATTTGTTGACTATAAAGGTACGACTTGTGATAGTGTGCGTGTTCGGATTCAGATTTTTTGCAATCACAGACAACAAATATCATTAAAATGTTTTGTTTTATCTGAAATTTCTGTAATTATACCATTTTTCTGGTTCGGAATTTCTAAATTTGTCTACCTTTTTAGGGAGTACTTTCGGAACACTCCAATTTCATCAATAAATATTTTCGCAAGTTTTTTTTTTAATTCAAAATTTCGGAAATTTTTATTCATCGGAAATTTTCTGTTTCGATCATTATTTTTTTTCAACATTCGGGTTTTCCATTTTTTGGAGAAATTATGTCATGCCCAACTGTTAATTGATTTTAATAAAAAAAAAGTCAGTTGTAACTAAATTATGGGTGTTTGCACGAGATTTATTTTCTGGATTTTTTTATTAAGTTGATTTTTAAACTAAACTTTTTATATTATTTCAAGCGATAAGCTAAGTATATTAAAAATTCAACTCAAATTGTTACAAAGGAATGGAATTTGAAAGAGTTCATGTTCCATTCTCAATATTTCACACCATTTTCGAAATATTTGTGAATTTGTGCATTTTTTCAAAAAATTATAATAATTACAATAACTGTATAACTGTAATAATTATAACACTGTAATCTTGAAAAATTGGTGCCATTTTGTATAATATCACTTCAAAGGACTGAAAATATTTGGTTTTGGTTCGATTAAGAGGATAAGTACTGAATTTTTGGATTTTTGAAAATTAAGTTTGCAGCTGAAACGTTTTTTTTCTAATCTAATTTTGAATGGAAAACGAAAATAGATAAACTAAACTGATATAGGTTTGTTTTTAAAGTTATATAATTATAAGTTTCCTGAGATTCTTAAGAAAATTCAAAAAGATTTTTGAAGATCTCATATGTGTTGAGAAAGGATTTGGGAAATTTAAAATAATTTTATTTTTTATTTTTGAAGGATTTTGAAAAATATGAGACAACATTCGAGTCAGTTAAAAGTATATTACAGCCTTTTAGAAGTTTGGAAGAAATTTAAAAATACTTCATAAATTATATTGGACAAAAAAATGCATTTTTAACTAATAAAAATTTAACTAACAAAAAAAATTTTCAAAAAAAAAATAGTACCAAAAAATACGAATTTTAAACAAAATACATACATGAGTATTTTCAACTAGAAAAGATAACCTTTAAACCAAAAATTTAATAGTTCAATTGTTCTATCTAAATACATAATTTCCCATTAAAAAACGTATTTTCAAGGAAAAATGTAATAGCTGATATTTCAACCAAAAATTATTTTAATTTGAGAAAAAACAGTTGAATTTAACCAGAAAGACGAATTTTAAATAAACGATTTGCATTATCAACAAAGAAAGATTATTCAGTCAAGCAGGCAAAAATGCCACCAAATTGTTGAATTTTCATCCCAAACAGCTTCATTATCAACCGCGAAGATCATTTTTTACCACAAAAGATAAATTCCAAAGAAATATACGAATTTTCAATGAACTAGTTCAACTTTTAACCAAAGAGATGAATTTCATACTCAAATAATGAATCTTCAACCAGAAAATGAATTTTCACCCAAGAATAATAAGTTTCTACCACAATACATTGATTTTGTATCAAGCTTCATTGATTTTCGAACAAATAGTTGAATTTTCAACTAAGAAAGGCAAATTTTGAACCAAAATGTTGAATTTTTAACCAAAGAAGATAAATTTACAATCAAGCAAGAAATAGTTTAGTTTTCAGTTGAAATAAAATTATTTTCAACCAAAAAAAAAAAATAATTTTCAAAAAAATAGGTCAAATTCAAACAAAGAAAATTATTTTTCGACAAAGGACTTCAAATTTAATCCAAATAGTACAATTTTCAACCAAATAGTTGAATGCTTGAACAAAGTAAGTTAATTTGCAATCACACAGTTGCATTTTTAACAAAAAAAGGACATTTGTTCCAGAAAAAAATGACTTTTAAAACCAAAAAGACGATTTTTCCAAAAAACACTTGAATTTTTAACCCGCGAATATGAATTTCCAGAAAGAAACCTGATTTTCGAACAAATAATTGAATTTTCTACCACAATAGTTGAATTCTGAATCCAAAAAGACCAATTTTCAACAAAACAGTTAAATTTTTGCGTTAAGTGATTAAATTTTTAATCAAAAGATATGAATTCTCAGCAACAAATATAATGGTACACCTTTCCATTGAAAATAATTAATTTTCAATACAAAAAAAAAGTTGAATTTTCAAAGGAAGTGATGAATTTTGAACTAAAATAGGTAAAGAGGAATTTTTTTACAGCTAAAGACTAAACCCTTTTCCGTTCAGAGTAAGTCGATAAAAAACTGCCATTCCATCGACAAAAACCCAAAATTATGTATCTCCAACTAAAATAAATGAATTTTCTGTTGAAAAAATCAATTCCCAACCAAAAAAACTAGTATTCAATTCTAAAAACTAATTTCTTTCTTTCTGAAAAAGTTTGTAAAGATTTACCTAGTTTCGACTTCAACTTCTGAATGATTTACAACTTCTTAGGACCAATAAGGAATATTTTAGATCTGAATTTCAGGGTCTGAGATAATTTTGCTCTAGCTGAATCTGGCTCTGAAAATGATTCTGTCACCTTCAAAAAGTGTTTTTTTTTTATTTACGTAGTTCAGGTGATCGTCGAAACTTAATGATTTTTCGATGTAAAAAATGTGAGAAATTTCTTCAAAAGCGGAGTTTTGAAGTTTCAATGTGCAAGTAGACGGTCGTCATTTTTGAAAGTTCATATTTTCATGTTAACAATTGAACAATTTGGTTGAATTTACTCCTTTTCTTAATTGAATTGATCATTAATAAATATATATTAATTTATCATCAATTTAATTTTTGAATTAAAGATGTAACTATTCTATTTTTGGTAAGAAGATTCTTTTTTCAGATGGAGATTCAACTATTTGGTTGAATTAATTTGTTTTCAATAAAAATTAAAATCTTTCTTGTATAAACTACCAACTATTACATTTTTCTTTCAGAATTCATCCATTTTTCACTAAAAATTCAATTACAACCTTTGGTTGGTACAAACTTTGGTTGAAAATCAAACTTGCGAGCGAAGCGAGTCGCGCTCATTATGAATGTGTCCGCGCGGTGGACATATTTTTTCCTTCATTGATTGAAAAATCTTTTTCTGTTGAAAATTAAGCTCTTTTGTTGAGAAATCATCATTTTCGTTAAAAAATGTATTATCTTAGAAATTTCACATCTTTCAGCTGGAAATGCTACTATTAACTTGAAAAATTATCTTCCCCAGTTGAAAATTCATTTGTTTTATAGGAAAGTAATTTCTTATGGTTGAAAATTATTTTCATAACTGAAACTACAACTATTCCATTCTTTTGAAAACTTTTCTTTTTTAATTTGAAATTCATATATTTAGTTGAAAATTCCTTTTTTTTTTGTAGAAAATTAATCTTGGTTGAAAAATAATTGATTAATTTTTGTTTAATGAAGTTTTATCACTTCAGTCAAAAATACATTTACTATTTGGTATAACTTCATTTTTCCTTGTAATGAAAATTATTTTCTTGAACTTTAAATCTTACTATTCCATTTTTGCTTGAAAATTCATCTTTTAGTTAATAATTCATTTATTTTGTTCAAAACTTGTCTTTTTGGGTTGAAATTTCAATTATTTTGATATACAGTTCATATTTTGAGATTTTAAATTTAACCTTTTTATAGAAAATTCAATTTTTTTTTGGCTTTAAAATTCAACAGTTTTGTTGGAAATTAACTTTGTTGTTAAAAATTTGTATTTTTGAGTTGAAAACTCAATGGTTTTATTGAAAATTCTAACTTTTTATCAAAGATTCAACTATTTGGATGAAAATTAACTTTTTTCTTGGAAATTCATATTTCTAGGTTGAAAGTGCAACTTTTCGGTTGAAAATTTGCCTCATTGACTTGGAAATTCAACAACTTAGCTTAAATTGAATTTTTTTAACTGAAGCATCTTTCCTGGTCAAAAATTAAACTCTTTTGGATAAAGTTCTTTTCTTTAGGTTCGAAAATGTATCTCTTTTAGTAGAAATTCAATCTTTTTGATTAGAAATTCAAGCATTTTTAGTTTAAAATTCATCCCTTTTTTTTAAATGAACTATTTCGTTGAAAATTACTCTTTTCTAGTTGGAAAATCAACTATTTGTTGAAAATCTATCGTTTTCTCAAACATTTTATGTTGGTCCTAGGAAGTTATAAATCTTTTACAAGTGAGATGCAGAACTAAGTTAATCTAAAGAAAAACTTTTAAGAAGAAAAAACTTAATTTCCATAGCCAGAGCCCTGTTTTTGAATATTAAGTCCCATAGCACTGCGATTAAAAATGTGAACATTTTTCCTTTCATGAGGTGTACTTAGAATCACTTTATGAATTTATTCCCAACCACTGATAATGCGCGGCTGCATGCGACTTGAATAGAAGTACTCGCATGAGCCTGAGCGTTTGGCCAGGGGAGGAGACAACTGTAGAAAACCACCTCGCGAGTTCATCCGGTTTTTCGACAGTCGAGTTTAAAGGCAGACATTTGACCCTACTTATCGAAAGCAAACAATCATCCTTTGCATGTTATCCCCTTCTTGCGATTTTTATAATTTACCATTGTACTTTAATAGTTGACATGTCAATGTGCTTTGTAATTCTATGTTATTATACCTATGATGAGAAAGAGTTGCTCAAAGCAAATGTAAATAGATTCACAATAGCAATTTGTAGGTAGCCTAGCTTTTAAGATCTTTAACATGAAGTACAATATTAAGTATCGACAAGGCCGATGATTTGCACAGAATGCACATTATGCTATTTAACGTTACGCTTCTGCGAGCCAGAAGATAACATATGCTATATTATAATACATACCTTGCTGGAGAAGAGCCCCATAGATATACCACACACATTCATCTGGCGTCTTCAGCCCAACAGCCTCCTGTATACCAATCGTCGGTTTCGGACTGAACTTGTGTATCAGGTATAAAATTGGCCCTATTATAATAATGGCAGAAGCCAGGCAGGCCCAAGTCTAAAAAGGAAAGACTACTGTAAAATAAATAATAAAGCAACTTTAAGTTTAGTATGTATAAATACTGCTTTGCTTCTTGGCTTCTGTTCATATACGTTATATTTTAAGTCTTCACATTCTTCATCAACTTCTGTTCATTTAGAGAATTATTAAAATTCAGAATAAATGAAAGTCGTTTTATGATTTGCAAATTGAAAATGCTTTCCTATTTTTTTAAAATGTAGCTCAAATAATTTAGTTTGAAAAAAAGAATAAAAAAAAGAACGTGCTAAATAAAATGCGGAAAAATGCTTTTCTTTATCTTTTTAAGTTTCTACATCCACACTAAATACTTCAAAAATTATTTCTCAATTTAATATTTCCCTCTGTGACACATAGATCATGTATGAGGCTATGTATGCCTTTATTTTTTTGAAGAAAATGAAAGTACCGTCAAAGGGGGTATTTCGGACATGTGTGGTAAATTCGGACATTCATGAATTGATAGCTTTAATTACTTAAGGTGGATGGTTTTAGTAAGAATATATACCAGTTGAGGCTTGAACTGATTCTAGAATCTTGGACAATTTTTGAATAATTTATCATATCAATTCGAGGAATTTAGAGGTGGCCGAATTTACCCGACATGTCCGAAATACCCCGTTCAACGGCATTTAACTTTAAACAACAAATTCTAATTAAAAAAATTTATTTATTCATTACTTATTTTATTATATTTATCATTTTTATTATATTCATCATTTAACCCTTCGTTTGGCACATGTGGAAAATCACTGACTTTTCATGAAATTTCATTAGCTATATAATTTGGAAAAAATAAAAGGATACATGCCATACAAGGATAATTACAAGGATATTTATTTGCATATACTTCGGTTTAGCACATGTCTGGCCGGACCCATATATTGTATTTGGTTTCGTTTGGTATTTTTCCATTCGAACTGCCTTTTATATTCTCTTAGCATCTTGCATACACATACGTGAACATTTTAAAGTAAACCTTCACTTCTCCTGCTTCCATTCTCATCACATCACTCACTTCACATCCCCTGACTTTCACTCACTTCCACTAATTCCCTTCCGACATTGCCCAATCCCTCATTGAACGTACTTTCCACCCCTCCTTCCCTTACTTCTCCCTCATCTACTTTCCCTCTCCTCAACTTCCCTACATTCATTCCCCATACATCCCATCCCCGCACTTTCTCATCCCCTTTACTTCTCTTACTTCTCCCTCCTCCACATCCTAACCACTAACATTCTTCAAATCCCTCACTTCTCCTACTTTCCACTTCCTCACTTTCCTCACTTTTCTTTCTCTACTTCCCTTCCCCTCACATCCCTTACATACACAACCTTCTTCTAGTTCCGCACCCCTCACATTCCATACTTCAAATCATATCAGTTCCTTAACTTCTCCATCCTCTACTTCCCGTAATTCCACTCCCACACTTCTCCGCCCCTCCTTTCTCTTGCTTCTTTCTTATCACATTTCCCTCTCCTCGACTCCCCTACATTGATTCCCCACGCATCTATCCCAGCACTTCCTCATCCCCTTCACTTATCTTACTCCTCGGTTCTCTACATCCCAACCCTTCACATGCTACACATCCCACTCTTCTCCTACTTTCTACTTCCTCACTTCCCTTACTTTCCTTTCTCTGCTTCTCCTTTCTCTACTTTCCTTCCTCTTACGTCCATTATTTATACACCTTTCCCCTACTTCCCAAATCCTCACAACGCACACTTGAAATCCCATCACTTCACTTACTTCCACTTGCTCTACTTCCACTTGCTCTACTTCCCCTAATTCCATTCCCATACTTTTCTTACTTTTCCTCCAATCCCTTCCCTTACTTCTCCCTCATCCATATAAATTCCATTTTTAAGCATGATATAAATCGAAGTAAAGCGTAAAAATAAATGATTAACTTTCAAAATTATAGGTGAAACCATCGACCACTGAAATTTAGTGATTGTGAATTCTCTTTTTTGATGCTCCTTCGGCTTTAATAAACATATTCTCATCACGCGTATCGTGAGAAAAAAAGGTCAGAAGCAAATTTTTAGATCTAATTCAGGCAAATGATTTTGTTATCGAAGATAACTTGGGTGTTTCTTCAAAAATTAAATTTCTTCATTTGTAATGTCGTTTTTTACGATTAAAACAGAAACTACGCGTCCAAGCAAAAAATCATTTGAAACAAATTTATAATATTTTTTGGATGAACAGCTTTTGTCAATTCACTTTTTTTGTATCTTGCATATAGTTTTGACTGAAAAATTCAATTAATTATTTTTAATAGCATTTTCCACGATTAAATCGAAAAATATGTGTCTTATAAAAAAAATGGTCTAAAGATTTTTTTTATTAACAATTTTCTTCAACATTTTGTTCATATCTCGTATAGTTTTCCTGGAAAATGACATTCTTGATTTCTCAGAAAGACTACAGACAGACAGGCAGCTTCGTAAAGCATAGGGGAACGGCGGGTACAGTGGACCAATTTTTTCATCTTAGTTTTTCATTCTTAAACCAATGTTTGATGAGAATCAGATGGAAGTTAGTTCAACGTTTTCACTATTTGCGGTCATGAAAATAATGTGCTTGTTTCTGAAAAACTTCATTCAGATATTTTTCTAAATTTTTCAAAAAATGGTGTATATTTGTTCACTGTACTCGAGCAAGCGGGTACAGTGGGCCACGAGGGCGGGTACAGTGAGCAATGAGATAAATCGCTATGGAACGTAGGGTAACGGCGAGTACTTTTTGAACTATTTTTTGTTTATTTATCACTGATAATCCATATTTCAATAGTATGCTATATTACAATGTTGATATGTGTTACAGTAACCTCATAAATAACAATTCCCATTTTTCGGACTTATTGTTAAAATTTAAGAACAAAAGTTAGAAGCACAAAAAGATAAAAAGTGACCATCGAAAACTGACATTATTCCTTTTTAACAACAAAATAACGCAAATCGTGTGTAACTTGGAAATCCATATCCACAATACAAAAATACATTAACAACCAAAAAATTAAAAATGTTCAATGAGCAGCTTTTTTTAAAAGTTGATTGGTCCACTGTTCCCGCTGGTCGAATGTACCCGCTGTTAACCTGCTTGGTGTTCACACTTTTAGGTTGAAATTATTTCAACCGAAAAGAAAAATGTTCTGCATTTAATAATAATTACAAATGAAACATATATATATTTTAAAATGTTTTCTATTTGTTAAGTTTTTCCCTTATGACACTAATAGATCTCCTAAATAATGGTCTTCTTAATTTTGTATCCATTTGTTGCTATGAATAAAAAAATTGTTTCAATTTGAAGGTCAAACTTCATTATTAGACTTATTTATTAAAAAATCGAAGAGTGTCTTCACTTTTCAAAAAAGCCTGTTTTGGACCACCCATTAATTTTATTTACTGATGTTATTTTCGGAAACATTCGTTAATACATTTAATAATTCACAATTATTCATATTATGCCTCTTTCATTTTATGGAACACTTTATAGTCTGTAAATATGCATTTGATAGCTGATCTATAGTAAATTCAAACAAAAATGATAGACGTATTTGTCTTTGAATAAATCTTTTTTCAAATCCTACATTTTTCCCAATCGCTGAGAAAAACGAATAGCAATAAACCATTGAAATATCACTTCGAACAATGCAGCTATCGGAAACAAAAAGCGCACCCAGTGCATGCAATTTTATGACTTCAACTTTATGCGTGGCTTTTACGTATCCTTTCCAACTTTTATTTTCAGCCAGCACATTACTTTTCGCATCTCTCGTTTGCTCATAACGAAAAGCAAAGAATGTGAATGATCCGCAAGCAAAATTTTTCAATACAAAATCAAAGATCATTATAATAGTAGTCATAAATGCAGATTACGTCGGAAAAATAATTTTTTGAGAACAAAAAAATTTGCCTTATTCCGGATTTGAACTGGGATCGCCATTATCCGTGAGTGGAGCATTAACCAATTACGACACCGAGGCTTCAGCAGATTTTTTCTTATTCTCAATAGCTACCTTTTTTCAGGGAAATACTATACGGATTTCTTCACTGCGACAAATGTACGATTTTTGATCAATGTGTGTTTTATCTGATTGATTATAAGCAGATACATTGTGACGATTTGAAGATGTTAACATCTACTGAAAATTAATTAGAAGATATCAACATTGACCACAAATAATACATTTGTCGATATTGTCAATACGTATAGTTTTCCCCTATAAAAAGGTAGCTCTGAACAACAAGAAAAATTTAGCTGAGGCCTCGGTGGCGTAATTGGTTAACGCTTCACTAGCCCCACAAAAAAAATTTCATATCCGTGAACGAGACCCATGCATCCCCATGTATTTTTTATCGCTGAACCCGAATCCGAGGTCAACAAATTCATATAACCCCAAAATTTTTAGCTAGAGTAAAAAAACCCCAGAATGGGGTGAAAATGAGATTAAGCAACGAGCATAATTGTTGCATCTTAATGAATCGAATTATACAAATTTTTAAGTGTATAGCACATAAAATTGATTTGAAACACCCCTCACCACCTACTCCCTAACCCAGCTAACCCCTAAAAACCACCTCTACCAAACGACAAGCAGGCTAACTCACCTACCCCTGGGCAAAGCGAGTTTAGTCGCCTATTTTTTTGAAATAATTACATTCGACACCACAAGCGTGCTAACCCACCTACTATGGGAACAGCGAGTTTAGTCAAAACTCTACACCTGTGTTAAGTTTCATGAAAATCGGCGCTGGACGGTAATTATCCTGGGTTAAACGTAATACTAATAAGCTACCCCTAAAGAGTAAGAGTAGGTGGGTTAGCCTGCCTGTAGTTTGGTAGGATGCGTTTCCAGGGGTTAGGTGAGTTAGGGGGTACATGGGTTAGCACGCTTGTGGTGTCGAATGTAATTATTTCAAAAAAATAGGCGAATAAACTCGCCGTTCCCAGGGGTAGCTGGGTTAGCCTGCCTGTGGTTTGTCAGGATTCGTTTCCAGGGGTTAGGTGAGTTGGGGGGTACGTGGGTTAGCACGTTTGTGGTACTGAATGTAATTATTTTAAAAAAATAGGCGACTAAACTCGCTGTTCCCAGGCGTAGGTGGGTTAGCCTGCTTGTCGTTTGGTAGAGGTGGTTTTTAGCTCTTGAAAATTGTCTGGAATCTTCGAAAATTCTCTAAAATATTTGGAATTTCTTTAAGATACATTTAATTTGTTGAAATATATTGAAAAATGTTTGGATTTTGTTAAATTATATTGAAGATCCTTTAAAATCGCTTCAAATTATTTGAATCTATTACATACAAAATCCTAGAAATCTTCGAAAATACCCTAAAATATTGCAAGTCCTTTGAAAAAATTTGAAATCTCGTGCAATTTTTTGGAGCTTTTGGAAATTCCTCGGAACTTTGAAAAACCCTAAAATCTTGAGTCGTATTATTGTTGGGTTCTATCCTAAATTTCTGAATCTAAAATCTTGAAAATTACTTATATTTAACATTATTTTGAATCTTTTTAAATATCTAAAATCCATCAAATCGCCTTAATTTATCTAAATTCATTGAAAATTCATAGGAATCATTCAAAATACCCTCAAATATTTCAAATCCTTTGGAATCATTTGAAATACCTCGAAATTTTTTGAAGCTCTTGAAAATTCTCTGAAATCTTCGAAAATTCCCTAAAATATTTGGAATTTCTTCAAGATACATTTAATTTCTTGAAATACATTGAAAAATGTTTGAAATTTTTTGAATTATATTGAAGATCCTTTAAAATCGCTTCGAATTATTTGAATCTATTACATAAAAAATCTTAGAAATCTTCGAAAATACACTAAAATATTGCAAGTCCTTTGAAAAAATTTGAAATCTCGTGAAATTTTTTAAAGCTTTTGGAAATTCCTTGGAACTTTGAAAAACCCTAAAATCTTAAAAATTACTTATATTTAAAATTATTTTGAATCTTTTTAAATATATAAAATCCTTTCAAATCACCTTAATTTATTCAAATCTATTGAAAATTCGTAGGAATCTTTCAAAATACCCTCAAATATTTCAAGTCCTTTGGAATCATTTGAAATTCCTCAAAATTTTGTACAGCTCTTGAAAATTCTATGGAATCTTCGAAAATGCCCTGAAATATTTCAAATTCTTTGAGACCTTTTAATTGATCAAACTATATTGAAAAATCCTTAGAATATTTTTTAAATATATTGAACATCCTATGAAATCATTTTAATTTATTCAAGTCTATCAAAAATTCCTGGAAATCATTTAAAATATCCTGAAATATCTAAAATTCTTTGAAATCCATTCAATTTATTTGAATCTATTGAAAATACCTTGAAATTTTTTACATTGTATTGAAAAATCTTAAAAATCACTGCAATTTATTTAAACCTATTGGAAATTACTAAGAATCTCTTGAATTGTCTCAAAATATTTCAAATTCTTTGTATTTTTTTTTAAATTTTCCAAATCATTTGATGATATTCCTTGAAATCTCTTAAATCTTCCATAATTTAAGGAAATGATTTAAAACTGCATAGGAATTTGGGAAATCCTGTGAAATCCTATGCAATATTTTGAAATTGCCAAAAAAATTTGAAATCCTACGAAATTTCTTAATTCTTGTAACATTTTTTGAGAATTATAGAAATACACTGGAATCTGGAATAAGTTACTTTAGATTTACTAATTTCTAGAAATGATTGCCCGCAATTTCGTGGTGAGATAGGGGCTCACGACCAAGAGAGGCTTGCAATTCAAGAATTTTGAAATTAGATTAAAATTCCATTTAATGTTCAATACCCATGTTAATGTATAGCATTCCTGAAAATAGAACCAAAAATCTTACGACCAAATTTGAACAACCGCCATAAAAGGCTCCTATTGTAATAAAAAAAAAATGTATTGCTTTCGACTTCTTTATTTCTATTATTATCAAATCATAATAGAAAAAAATTTAGAATATTAACCAACGTTCCGGTGCTCATACAGGTAGGAACAATGACGAACTAACGATGCTTTCACTTCGATACCTGAGATCCAAGATAGAGGCTTGCTTATAACAGGGCGGAGTGAAACTGATAAAATCAGTTGAATCGTTTGAACTGAGCAAACAGAACATTGTGGGTTGACATCCGTAAAAAGTCAACAGAAAAATTTTTGAAATCGGTTAATATCTTCTCTTTTCTTTTTTGATTTGAAAATTCAAATTTTTGAAAAATCCAAAAAATTTCCCTATTGCTTCGAAAATTATGGCGAATTTTTTCTATGTACAGTTTTTGCCAATGAATGATGATAAAAAATTATGAATAACACAAAAGTTTTTGCTCAATTTAGAATTTTTTTAAAATGGCCAAAAAATATGTTTTTTGGATTGAGTCCTGTGCAAACATTTTCGAAAAAGTTGAATATGTCGAATCTGAAATTTCTTCAGTTCGAATCAAAGAAACATGCCTTCATTTTGTTTAAAAAAAAATTAGTGATGTTTCAACCGTCGGGGTTCTGGGTTATTGTGTATTCCAATTGGAAACGGTTTACATGGCACTGACTGTACACGTTCAGATGCCCTGGAAAAAGCTTCAAGGCCAATTGCAGGCCACGTCCGACACCGTATTTCAATCCAGGTTCCAGTGTATTCCAGTCCCTTGGAATCATTAAAAGTACGCTAAAACCTTTTTGATCCTATGAAATCTTTCAAAATCCTCACCAAATTTGGGAAATTCTTCGCAATCCCATTAAATTTCTTTTAATTTCTTAGAAGCTCTCGAAAGATTTGAAATAATTTCCAATCTCAGTCCGCTTCTGTAAATCTTACACACGAAATATGGGTGCGAATAAATCAATGAAATAAGGACTTCATCCAGGTAATGATTTTTTTTACTTATTTGTATTATTTAGAATCATGATGGTTGAATTTTAATTTTCATATTCAAGCCTCTTAAAAGTTCATCTCATTGTTATTTTTTACTTAAAAAAGAACGTAAATTTTGTATATAACAAGCGATTGTCATTATATATAAAAAAGTATAATTTTAAAATAAGAGCGTACTTCCTAATCTCGTAAATTATTATTTTTATACTTATTGTAATTAATGTGAATAGAACGAAGATGTTTTATGTTGATCTAAAATACTTTTTTCCGTCCAGTTGGAAACTGAATAATTCGAACTTTTTTATTTTCACTTATATATTTTCTTTATAAATATGTAATACCTCATTTGAAAATGGCGAAATGAAGAGTAAAGCCCTTGACAATGGTTTTGGCTTAGGAGTCAAAAAAGTATATGTTTGTACGGAAATTGGTAGAGTGTAGTTAATAATAGCTTTCCTGCTTTCATAGACAGTATAAGCACAAGCACCAAAAAGTACTTTTTTATTTTTAACCAGTTCAACAACTTTTTCTGGTATTTTTTGTCCACCTATTGCACTCTCTGTCTGGTTCTCACTGCCCCGCACCTGATTATCAAATTATCAGAAATTGAGTAAAAATAGTTATTTTTCATTCGAAACCAGTTTGTTATGAGCCTTCAACGGTCCTTAAAAAGTGAGCATTAGATAGCCCTTTACCGAACGGTGTCAGCTGGGAGCTGATAAATATTTCCGAACGCTGCCACACTGTAAAATAACTAGTTCCGCAAATGGCCACTGAATAGCGCACAATGTATTCTTTAACCGTACTGTTGATATATAAATGCACTACTCTAGCTCGGACCGAACCATTTTCTCTAGCTCGGACCAAACTATTTTCAAATTTCGCGCCATACGAAATAACCAATCAAAGCTAAGCAGATGACTGCTACATCAGTCGTATGTTTTTACGAGAACAGATATTATAAACATCATGACTCACTTTTCAGACAGCTTTCCAGTATCATAAGATACTGATTTCGAATAAAATATCGTACATCACTCGTAGGATTAGACAGGTTCTTACGTGGCCATCCTGCGAACATTGATCTGCCCAAGGCCTGTCTAATACTACTGATGATATGAAATACTATTATATTAGAATCCTATTGAAGTAGAGTTCAGTGTTGGATAGTAACTTTTTGCAAATAACAAAGTTACTGAAAAGTTACGTTGTTTGTAAAATCTCGGGGTAAATTCGTTACTATTTTTGACAGTAACTTGCAACATAACTTAGCAACGATTTTTTCAGTTACCTGGAACTTTAATTTTAGTTACTTTAAAGTTACTTTGTGTTTTTCGTATAGCTCCTATTAAGATATGTTTATGGGCCAGTTATGGGTAGAAAATCAATCTCTATGGGCTGATGATTTAGCTATTTTGTTATAAATTTGTCTTTTTTGGTTAAATTCAACTGCGATTGACTTAAAATTGAGCTCTTTTTTGGTTGAAATAATATCAACTATTATATTTTTCGTTGAGAACGTATCTATTTTGGTCGAAAATTTAACTGATTGATTGTAACTTCACGTACTTCGGTAGAAAATTCAACTATTCGAATGAAAATTAACATTTTTGTTGAAAACTCATAGTTTCGGATCAAAAATGAAACCTTTTTTTTCAGAAAAATCGTCTTTTTGGTTTGATAATTCAACAATGTAATGAGAATTTTTGGGTTATTCCGGATTCAAAACTAGGCTTTTTCGTTTCAAAATTTACCTCTTTTCTTTTAAAAATCTCATCTTTTTTTATTGAACATTCAACTTTTTGGATTGAAAATTAATCTGATTTGGTTAAGATTCATCTATTTTGTTCATTTGTTTTTCTTGGTTGAATTCAACTGTGATTTCATATTAAAATATTTGTTGGTTGAATTAATATCATTTATTTCATTCCTCGTTAAGAATTTATCTATTTTTATTAAAAATTCATTTATTCTGTGAAAAATTGAACTATTTCGGTATAAAGTTCAACTAGTTGTTTGAAAAATAACGAACATTTTTGTTCGAAATCCACATTTCCGGTTTGAAAATTCAACTCTCTCGTTGAAAAATCGTCGTTTCGGGTTGAAAATGGTAGAAAATTCAATTATTTGGTGAAGAATCAACTTTTTAGTTGAAAATTAATATTTTTGGTGTGAAAATTCAACTATTCGTTTGAAAATTCATGTATTTTGTTAAAAATTCAACTATTCAGGTATAAAGTCGAACTATTTGATAGAAAAGTAACTTTTTTTATTATTCACCCTTTTGGCTTCAAAATTGAACTCTTTTGTTCAGAAGTGTTCTTTTTGGTTTGAAAATTAATTCCTTCCAATAAAATTTGTCTATCTTTTTTGATTAAAAATAAAGCTGTTTGATTGGAAAATATGACAGAGAAATCTTTCTTGGTTGGAAATTCAACTCTTCTTTGAAAATTCATATTTTTGATTTAAAATACTATTATTTTGTTAAAAAGTCATCATTTCAGTGAATGGCGCAATATTTTCACTAGACATTTTAGGTACTTAAAGCGCAAGTTATGATTTGCATACGACGGTGGAACGGAAGAATAAAATTTCTAGAATTAGACAGATGAATTGTGATTTCAACTTAAAATTCAATATGAAAAATAATGTTCAATAGCTGATGATTATGAATTCAACGATAAGTAATTCTGGCGATCTTGACAAACAATGCGAAAAATCAAAACCCGTAAATAATCTGATACCGTGGATACTCCAAGTCACATTTCTATTGATTTAAGTTTCATTCTAAATATATATCGTTGGTCACTTGCTGAAATTTATCTTTTATTTACTATAACTAGTGTCGAATTCTTTTTAAATTAAATTTTTATGAATAATCATCTCAGTTATTTTGATTATTAATTTATTGAATTAAGGAAGTGAAAAAAGTAACTTTTTAGGCAATTTCAGCTTTTTTTTGGTAACTGCAACTAGCTACAATTTCAAGTACCGCAACTGTAACTAGTTACCTTTTTCCAATAATTAACGTAACTGTAACTATTTACTCAAAAAAATACCTTACCCTGCACTGGCACAGTTCTTAAACTATTGTATACAAAATTACCAAGAATATTCTTAAATATGTACCTTTCTGGAATTATTTACACGTGGAGTATTATTCATCGGTTTTGATAAACCATAGCTTGAGGCCAAGATGACCTGATATGTAAAGTTCAATTTTTCACTTAAATGCTGAACAACGTCAAAAGTTAAACCATCATATTTTGGAACCCCATCGTCTGAATACTGTACTATCTGCCATGGTGGATTCTGAAATTAATTTTCAATCTTATGAAAATTCTTTTGAATATTAGTTCCAAAACTACGTCACGATATTTTAGAAACTTTTGCCATCTTTCTCCGTCTTCGTCACAAATCATCACACAAAGCATCAAACCCCCAGGCTGACGTCACAAATGGGAACCTCTTCCAAGTCAAATTTTTTTCTTCGACTTCATTTCATGAACGCCTAGAATAAAATGAACAATATGGAGACATAATTTTTCAACTATTGAAAGAAATTATTGTATTAACTATCATATTGAATTCGATATGAAATGCTCAAGATTTTGAATCGAAATAGATACCAATATATACCAAAACGGATGAACTTGCTACCAAAACCGATGAATTTATAACGAACAAAAAATTTTTTTAACTGAATAGTTAAATTTTCAACAACAAAAAATAATAATTTTAGAACGGACAGTTACATTTACAACTAAAAAGTTCAAATTTCAGTCAAAAGAGATCAATTTTCAGCAATATAGTGGAATTTAAAACCGATTAGTGTAGAATTTTCAACCTACAAAGATGAATTTTGAACCAAATGGTCGAATTTTGAAATAGAACGAATTCAGCATTAACCAAGAACAGTTACATTTTTAACCAAATAATTGAATTGGCAAGCCAAAAAGACAAACTTCTTAGAAAAAAGTGGAATTTTCAACCGAGAAAGATAAATTTTCTACCAAAAAGATTTCAACCAAAAAAGATAAATTTCCAATCCAGAGGCATGAATTTTCTATTCCAAAAGACGAACTTTCAACAAATCAGTTGGCTTCTCAAAGAAAAGACAAATTTTCAACACATTAGTTTAATTATCAACAAAATAATTAAGTTTTCATAAAAAAGTGGAATTTTCAACAAAATAGTGAAATTTTTAATCACATCGTTCAATTTTCAACCTACAATGATGAATTTTCAACCTACAATGTTGAATTTTCCTGTGGAACTTTTCAGGTGGAATTTTCAACAACAAAATCAATTATTAACCAATTTGTTGCATTTACTATCAAATGCTTGAACTTTTAAGCAAAAGGGCCGACTTTTAGACAAAATAGTTACATTTTGAACCAAATAGTTCAATTTGCATCACTCAAAGATGATATTTCAACCAAATGGTCGAATTTTTGAACAAAAGAGATTAAACTTCAACTAAGAGCAGTCACCATTTGGAACTAAATGGTTCCATTTTCAAGCCAAGAAGGTGAGTTTTTTTTAGAAGACAGTTGAATTTTTTATTTCAAAAGAGAAATGGCGAATTTTCAATAAAACAGTTAAATTTTCAACCAGGAAGATGAATTCTTATAACAGATGGTGAACCAAAAATGATAACATTTCTACCAAAAGAGATCAATTTTCCACCAAAAAAGACTGTTCATTTAAGAGAAAAAAATTACCAACCAAATTTTTGAAATTTCAAGCGACTTCTCTATGGAACAGTTAAATTTTCTGCCCATAAATATCAATTTTCAACCATAGAGTTAATTTTTAAATGTATAGTTGAATTTACTACAAAAAAATTGAATTTTCAATCAGAAAATATGAATTGCGTGAGAAGAAAGTTGATTTTCGAACGAATAGTTGAATTTTAAACTAAAAATGATCAATTTCTAACCAAAAATAGGGTACAAACATTTTTAATTAGAAAAATTGATTTTTAACCAGGAAAAAAACGAATTTTCAAAAGAAGAGTTCAATTTTCAACGAAAAATATGGTTCCTCAAGTAATGAGGTGAAATTTTAGCGATAAACTTTAACTTTTACCTAGGCAGTTGAATTTTCAATAACAAGTTTGATTTTCTACCACAAAGCCGAACTTGCAACAAAATACATTAATTTCCAGTTTAAAAAATTAATTATCAAACAAAACAAGAACGAGTTTTCAAAAATGTAGTTGAATCTTCAATCAATAAAATGAATGCTTAACAAAGTGGTTATACTTTCAACTACATAGTATTGGGTTCTATTAATTCATTTTGCCGTTAGGCAAAAAAAAACAAGAAGGAGGACAAGTTTCTTGAAACAGAAGAAATAGAAGAAATAGAGGAATTTTTTAAAACTATTTCAGAAAATTGTTATTTTCAATTATAGGTTTTATCCGCAATGTCGCATTCGGCGTGACCTCCTTTTTTGGTTGAAAATTATTAAACAGCATGGTTGAAAATTTAATTACTTAGAAATTTTATTTAATTTCATGAAGATTCAACTATTTCTTTGAAACACCGTTTTTTTTGTAGAAAACGAATTTTTTTAAATTGTGAATTTAACTATCCCACTTTTGGTTAGAAATTCATCATTTTCAGTTGAAAATTTAGCTATTAAATTTTCCATTCAAAATTAATCTGTTTTGGTTGGAAATTCAACTACTTGGTTGAAAATCGAACAACTTCATTAAACATTTATTCAAATTTAACTATTCCATTTTTTATTAAAAATTTATCAATGTTTAACATTTAACTACTTGATTCCAAATTAATTTTTTTGTTGAAAATTCTATTTTATCGTGGGGTTTGGTATTTTTGGCTCAAAATTCAGCTGCTTCTCTCAAAAATCGTCTTTTTGGTTTGAAAATTCTATTCTTCTGGGATAAAATCCAACAATACGGTTAAAGTTGTTTTCTCTTACTCCGATGAAGATCCGTCTCTTCTTGTAGAAATTCAATTTTTTGAGCTAGAAGTGCAACCCTTTGGTTAAAAAAATAATTTTTTCTGGTTGAGGATTCCACTAATTTGTTAAAAATTATTTTTTTTTTGTATTCAGCTATTTTCATTTAAAATACAAACATTCTTTGGTGGAAATATCAACTCTCACATTTTTTTGTTGATAATTGATATTTTTGGTTAAATGGGACAGTTTTTCATTCAAAATTGGAATATTCTTTTGTTTGAAATATCAACTATTATATTTTTCTTTCAAAATTAATCTTTTTTATTAAAGATTTAACTACTTGGTTGAACGTTGAACTTATTTGTACAAAATTCATTTGTTTTTGTTAAAGTTTAATCTTTTTGATTCAAGAATTCCAAAATTTGGAAATTCACCTTTGTAGGTCGAAAATTCAACTATTTTTTCAAAAAATCCACTATTTTATTAAACATTCGTCTCTGTCGCTTTTAAGTTCAACTATTTGGTTGTCAATGCAATTGGTTATTAATTAATTTTTTCGTTGAATGTTCATCTTTGTAGGTTGAAAATTCAACCATGTGGTTAAAAGTTCAACTATGTTGTTGACAAGTTTACTATTTTGTTGAAAATTCAACTATTTTGTTAAAATGTCATCTTTTTCGAAAAGTCAACTGTTTTTTGAAAATTTGTTTTTTTTTATAGAAAATCCGTGTCTCTGGATTACAAATTTATCTGTTTTGGTAAAGAAGTTCTTGGTTGAAAATTCAACTGCATTTTGATAAATTCATCTTTTTGGCTTGAAGACACGAATATTCGTTGAAAATGCAATATATTTTGACTTGAAGCTTGAAGTGTTTCATATCAAATTCAATATGATTCCTATAGATCAATTTTAATTTAAAAGAATTTATTCTCATATTTTTCTGAGAAATCACCTTTTTCCCCCTGTCCAGAGAACATTTTGGGCTATGGAGTCTATTCATATATTATGTTTGTATGTTTTCGTTTTATTTCAGGCGTTTATCAAATAGAATCGAAGCTGTGACGAAGAAGAGAAGGGTTGCATAAAATTTCAAAAATATCATGAAGTAGTTTTTGAACGGACTCATAAAATCCTTATATGGGTAATTGTCAAATTGAAGGCAAACTTGAAGTCCCAATAATATAACATCAACTTAGAAGCTCGTGCCGATTTAAAAAAAAATTTTAAAAACACTTATTATCATCCTCTACAGAATGGGCAGTTCCTTTTTTTTTATTTCTGTTCCTATTTACATTAATTTAATACAAGAACACCCGAAACGTCATTACCGTACGGCGTCCCAACCTCACTTTGCAAAAGGATAAACTGATTTTCTTCGCTTTTTTAGACAGTAACCTGAAAAACGCTTAACGTATCAAGTTTGTAAACTTCGCATGAACATAAATTTAATGCATGCACATTTTTTCAATTCAAATGAATAATATTTTAAAAGCCTTGATGTCTGTCCCTCAATTTTTTCCATTTCAGAAGTCATTACCGTACGTCTGTTTTTCTAGTAAAATATTGTAGTTACAGTTGAGTAATAAATACAAAAATATTAGGCGTATTGTTTAATACAAGTTTTTATATAATTGAGCTTAAAATATTAACTCTCTTTTCTGTGAATCCGATATTAAAACTGAAAAGTGCATCTTGACAACAAAAACGTCATTACCGTACGTGCGTTAAAAACCATTTTCGGAGTGAAAAAAATGTATGAAAACAATTCCGTTACTTGCTAGGTGGTGTTTTCTTTCATAAGTAGGTGACTTTTGATAATTAAAATTTGTTATTTTTTTATAAACAATAAAAAAGGTTAAACTTTAACATTTTTCTCGCATCATTACCGTACGGTACAATAGAACAGCGTACGACTAATTATATGCGCGTGCCCATGGATTCATTATTATTTTTTATTTTCATGACTGCCCCTTTTGGATTTAAAATAGTTACATGTGATAAGATCAATTTCCGTTATGAAATATTTAATTCCTAATAATAATATGATTGCCACTGTAGGTGCTGAAATTTGCCTACAATTTGACAATTACCCATATACCGCCAAACGGCGTAACTCCTGACATATGGGGTAAATCCGGACACTCATAATTGATAGATTAAATTGTTCAAGGGTTTTTTGACCAGAATCCAGAACCAGATACGTTTCATGAGATTTATAATTTGGAGGAAAATGATGAGAAGTAGACTTGCATGATAAGTGATGATTGGTAAGGTTTTACCCCTGAATCCATAATCAATATGCGGGAATAAGGACTCCGATAAATTAGATCCTGAGCCCGGAGACCACGACCCGGAATCGATTAATTGTCCCTTTCCTGCTAGAGCAGAATCAAATGAATTTCCCCAAGTGATGGCAGAACCAATCCTCCAAGATAAACATTGGCCGCAATTACCTCCGGATGTTGATCTCTCCTCAGCAAGGGCTTTCTGTCAGGCACAAATACACAGATTGTACAGGCGTCTAACAGACATGAGCAACCAATCAAAATCAGCCAACGTTTATTGTACCTTGAAACATATAAAAAAGCATCGCGGACTTCTTTATTGATTAGCAGATTTTACTTCATGGTATCAATTTTTTTTTACAGCAGGAATAGTGTCATTAACTCTTCAAGACATATAAATTATTAGATTTTCATTAAGAACATATAATATCTAATAATAAAGCAAAAAAATGTTCTACATAATTATTGTCTTGTAGAATAGTAGGAAATATTTTCATGACTCATCTTGTCTTTTGAGGGTTGGTACACAAAAGTTGGTACCTGTCCCGAAACAGATCAATAATTGTATTCCTATGTAAGTGTAAACATGAACGTAAAATGCTGATAGTTCAAGTGAATAAAAATTAAAAATCCCGACAATTGAAATCCTAGACACTGTAAAATTTTCTAAAAAGAGAATATTCAACATAGTATGTTGCTGCAAATGAAATTAACTTTTTTTTTTATATATATGAAAAAATGGTCATTTCATCTGCAGCAACCTAGAAAACTCCCGAATTGATTAAATTGCCGAAATATAAAATTTCCTAATTGGAAAATTGCCCAATGATAAAATTTCCGACAGTTTATGATATTAACGAATTTGAAAATATCCTAATGATAAAATTGACGTCAGGAAATTGCCGAATTATAAAATATGCTACACTATCATATTCGGGAAAGTAGAAAATTACCAAATTATAAAACTCCCGAATTTAAACAATTAAAAAGTTGCTTTTTATCTATATTATTTATTCATTGAAAATACAGAACCGCTGCAAAGTACTATGGATGTTATTCCCTATGGATGTATTTATTTGTGCTCATTTTATGAGCATTTTGCTTTCGCATGCATATGAAATGAATTTTCTTCCTCATAGAAGAAGGTTTTTCACTATCAAAGGAAAGAAAGTGGATCCCCTCGAGATTTTTCAAGCTTATGTTTCTGTCTTACCATAAATTTTATTTTCAGAATATCTAAGAGCTCAAGATTGTCAGTTGATGTATTCTTTTACAATGAACAATTTTTTAACTTAGTTTAGTGTTATATTCCGAATCAAAATGAAAGTTTTCTTGATAGAAACGTTTAGCCTTTTGTTTATAAGCAAGAATTATAATTATAAGCAAGAAAAATAATTTTGTTAAAAGATTTTGCAAAAATATTGGTAGGTTGTGGTAGGTCATGAAAGGTTCCTAATTTGGGCGATCGATGCGCTTCGAAGACGCGAACAAACATATCAGATACAGTGCCGTAGTATTCCTAATATAAACAAAGTTTTTCTGAAAGTACATTTTTTAAACCAACATAAACTTTTTAATAAAATTATGCAACTCAATTGCACAAGAATGAGAAGAATTATGTTCCTTAAAAAAGTGTTTTCAAAGACAAATACTCAAGAAAATCAATTTATGCAATACAATTGCACAAAAAAATTCGGCTCTTTCGCCGTTCTCAAAAGTTCGATTCTTGATCAACCACAAAAAAAAGAGTTTTTCTCATATAAAAAGAATACACCAATTTTTTTTAATCTTCGTAAATCGGAACTGATGGGTCATAAGAGGTTCAGTAATAGGTCAATCGATGCATTGTATTTTGAATATCAAAACAGTTTTTCAAGATATGGTGAACAGAAAAAAGTTAAATACACAGAAATATTTTCGACAGAGAAGATTTTTCTAAAGTTCAATGTATTTTCAAACATTATTGTTCAAATTTGAAATAACAATAATTGCAAAAAAAAATTCTCAAATCAAGTTCTTTTTTTGAATATGTACACAGTATATTTCTTAAATTATTACACTCTTAATAAAAATATGTTCCTTATATTGTTCTCTTTGTTCTGAAAAATATTTTTTTCAATTAGTGTTATTTCAAATTCAAACACTATTTTTTTCTAAATGCATTGAAAATAAAAAAATGAATTTGTTAGATCAAAATATTTCATTATTATATTTTTAATGAATAAATATAATTCATTAAGAAACAATATTCTTAATTGTTTAAATTCGATAATTTTAAAGTGCCGAGAATTTCGCAGTATTTCATATTTTATAATTCGGCAATTTTCTCTGGGATATTTTATCATTCGGGAATTTTCAATTTCTATAATAATATAAACTGCCAAAAATTTTATTTTTCGAGAATTTTCCAAGTCGGGATTTTCAGATTTCGACAAATTTATAATTTCGGGAATTTTATATTTCAAATATTTTCCTCTTCAGAAATTTTACAGTATCAAGCCATTTATTTTCCCGGATTTTTCAGCCCTCTCACTTTTTCATTGATTCCTAATAAAGTGAGAGAAAAACTGAAAATGTGCATACACTGCGAAATAGAGCACGGAAAAAATTCAGAAAGAATCCATTTCAAACCAGGCAGGCTCTACATGCACTTTTTAGATTTGTGAAAAAAAATTCCACCAAGTTACAATTATTTCAATCTCGACGTCTATTTTTCAAAAAGACCAATTCTTCCTTCAAAATTCTATAGTTTTTGATATACGAATAATATACATAATATAATAATAAATGAATAAATAATAAAATATAGCTTTTTTATGCTGTTGATTTTGACCATCCTGTTTCGAAATTCGTCCGAAATTTTTAAAGTAGATTGAAATTAACGAACTAGCGACGATTGGTTTAAAAATATTAATAGTCAATTTTCACAAAAAAACCCCACACTCATATTTTTTGTCAATATTTTGTTGAGTTAGGTCTTCTATAAGTGAGACTTTCTGTAAGTTTCGAGTGATTAAAACCATTTCTGTAGTACACTCATGTCCCCATTCTGTGCCGGCCTTGGGTCTGGTCGGCACATAATCGGACACGTTTTTTCACGTCAACTTCTGATACGGCACTGGCTGTTCGAGCGTCAAGGCCGTCAAGGGAGGCTCAGGGGGGCATGCACAAGCAGTCAAGCGTGAAGCCGGCGCTTTATCGGGCAGCACAGAATCGGGACATGTGTGTAATATTTTTCAGTATAAACTTGAGGTCAGTCTAGAATTCCCTAGTTGCTTATTCAAGCAGCATGTTCTTCCGCAACACCTCTCCGACACTGGTCGCTGATCAATTCCTCTAGAAATCACCCCAGGTGAAGAGCTTGACAAAGTCATCATATGCCATAGATCACAAATAAATATCCCAACTGACTGATAATCCATGGTAAAATTCCTACTCTTTACTCCAATCGCATCCACTAAGTAAAGCTCTCCACGAGAGCTCATTTCTATCCAATATTGATCGTTTCAGGCATCTATCACTTCCTGACACTGCATCACATACTTCTTATAAAATATTTTTCTCCACACTTCCCAGTCCTGGAATACAACTTTATCTTTCTTTAGATTATTGTTATCAATAATTCAATTATATATACTTACATTTGCATATCGAACAACCTCTCTGACTCTTTCCCGTTTTGATGGTCTGAGGACCTCAAATTCCTCATCAGTAACTTTTGAATATAAATCTATTTCACTCTGAAGAGCAGCTTCTAAAGCCCGTGAAAGAGCTTTGATCAATTCTTTTACATGACAAAATAACCCTGACTGGAATGAAAATAATGATCATTTTAATGCTTTTGACATGTAGATTTTCAATGACTAAGTCTATAATTAATTAATTACATTGCACGAATCGTGAAATTTTGTGGCATTGTAAATAAAAGCTATATTTTCACCCTCAGTTAATTTTTCAGTAAATGCACTTAAGTTCGCTTTGCGTTTTGTGGTGTCACTTAATATGTAGAGCCACTGACTGCCAGGATGAACCATTTTCAATGAGCGTGCCTTAAAAAATGTAACATATCTTTGATTATTCTACTTTAAGAGGTCGATCCATAAACTACGTTACCAATTTGAGGGGGGGGGGGGGGGTCATGCTAAAAATTGCTCTTTTTCCTATTTTCCCATTTAAAAAAAAATCCTTTTTCCTCCTGTTTTATCCTGTTTAAAAATAATATTTTCGGGATGCAGATTTAACTGCCTTATAGGTCGTTCACCTTTTTGCTTGCAAATTAAAATTTTTTGTTGAAAACTTGTTTTTGTTGTTGTTGAGAAATCACTTCTCTATCTGAAAATTTGATTATTTCATTCTTGCTTAAAAATTCATACTTTACAAGTTGAAAAAGTCAACTATTTAGTATAAAATTTAATTTTTTTGAAAATCTTGTTTGTGGAAATTTCATCTTTTTGGCTAAGAATTGAACCATTTGATTAAAAATTCATCTTTTTAGGTTGCATTAAACTGTTTGAAAATTCGTTTTCTTTTTGTGAAAATCAATGTTTTCAATTAAAATTTGTAAATTCCATTTTTAGTTGAAACACATCATTTTTGTTTGAAAATGCAACTATTTGGTTCAAAATTCATCTTTCTTGATTAAAAATTCATCTATTTGGTTTCGGTTTCAGAATTCGAGTGCCTTCTAAATAATGTATCTTTTTGGCTCGAAAATCTAAATATTTGGTTGAAATGTTTACTATTTGGTTTACAATGCATTATATTTTGAATTGAACTCACAGGAATTTAAAGTGTTTTATGTCGAATTCAATATGGGTTTTCCATTAATTTCATTTATAAAAACTTATTCCCCTATTTTCGTGAAAAATCACCTTGTTTACCCTGTTTTGAAAGAATTTGGGCTACGTTACTGCTCGTGGGGCGTGGGCGAAAAATAACCCAAAATTGGTAACATAATTCATAAACGGTCGATTGTAAGTCAATATCATTCCACTCCTTTTATTTATTTCAGTCTAATTAATTATCACATATAATAATATTCATGTAAGATAGCATTGTATGAATAAAATAGAATCAAAATAAATTTATTTAACCTTTGAAGAGAAAATTTTAATTAGAACAATTTTCAGTCATTCTTTAAGTCAATATTCATGGTAAAAATAGAAAGGAATGATAATCATTTTTATAATTTTCATCCTGACTTCCAACCTCAGTAGTTCAATTAAAAAGGTAGAAAGTTTCTTTGGCTAAATTATTGTCACACCTTCCGCTGAAATGTGAATTAAGAAACTGAAAATTAACATTTGCAATAAATATGAATTATTAAAGCCATTTCCAGGTTAAATCAAATTTCTTTGTTGATTCAGCAATTTAACTGAAAAATGATTAGCAAAATATGCAATTTACAGAAAGAATACCATATATAAAAAAAATATAATTCTGAAACTGATTGAAATTAAATCATTTATTTTTTAAAGAAACTCCTTACCGCTTCGATCAGTGCATTCATCATATCAACGGTTACAATAACCATGAAACAATTTCCTAATTGGTCGACTTGAAAATCAGTTAATGTCTTCATAATTTGCTGCCTCATTGTCTGATAATCTTTTTCATACCTGATTGTAAATAACGATATTGAAGCCAGTGTCACTTTTTTCTTTGGCAGTTCAATTGACAAGGCTTTGAGAACTTTAGCAATGGAGTCTCTTCCTTTGAAAAAAAAACAGAAGTAAATTATTAAGAAGATGGAAACGATCTTGAACAGGCCCTAAAGCTAAAACCAGGTTAATGCCTAATATTAATAGCACATTCCGAAATAATTGCCTGAACAGCCTTCGATTATTTATTTCTTTTTTTTCATAATATAGTGTTATTTAGTGATTATAGCATTTTCTGTATTTGAGATTGCTTGGTACGTACTGAAGGAGTTGTCATAAAGAATGTTAATTTTTTTCCATGAGAGCGAACCGGAAGTTCTTAAGTCCAAGAATAATTGAGGTAGCTCCTGTCCAGGATTTATGAGAGGTATGCTAATACCTTCCTGATCTGGGAGACGCGGACAGTCTGCTTCTATTAAAAGTATTTTTTTTAATTGAGCTATTAACCGATAAAATATTGTACTTCTCAAATTAAAAAGATATCTTCATTTTCTGAAAAATTTTTGAATATAAAAGGAAATGAAACAATATTTTAAAGTATGAATGAGGGTAGTTCAAAAAAGGCTTTTCTTGCAAAGTGGAAACGCTGTTAGATAGTTAGTTTAAAAATGCGAAAAAATCGAAAAATAATATTCATATTTAAATGAATTTTTCTTATTCATAGCAACAAATGGATGAAGAATTATTTGGACTTTATTTAAGATATCTATCAAAGTTATATGAAAATTATTGCTTTTTTATAATAGTTGAAAATTTATTTGAAAAATATACTCATCTATAGCTTTGGTGAGAAATTGACATATTTTAACTCTCACAGGTCCCGAAAAATTTGTAAAATTTTCTTAACTATATGCTTAAATTCTCTAATTATCGTCCTTATAAATTCAAAAACATGCTTTTCCTGCCACCAAAAGCTGTTGTTTTCCAACAAGCTTATCGACAATACACAAGAAAAATGTTTGAAAAGAAGAGTCATGTGATTTTTGTTCATTTTGTATCTAGGATGTCTTGAAAATATTTTCCAATAAGAAACAGAATCTCTGTCATCGGACTTTAATAAAAAAATTACTTGTTAAATTAAATAATGGTGTTTTCCCTTTTTGCTCCAAAACGTAGCATATGTAATATTATTACAAAGAACATGTGAAAAAGTCAAGAAATCCAAATTTTGCTTTGTAAACTTTCTACAAAAATATGCCCTTACTATTTTTTTACTTTATTCGTTTTTTGTTTCTATTCAAATTTTGATTTAAAGAGAAAAAAAATTAATTTCTCACAGTTTTTCACAAGAGAAAAGATTAGGCTAAATAAATTTTGATTTAAGTAACCCTGGGGTAGCTCTCATTCCTAAAATATCTCATTATTTATAGATATTTAGTGATACAAAAAAAGTTTTCAAATATTTAACATCTTTCATGATTGGGAAATTAACTAAATTACTGAAAACACAAAAGACACATATCTCTGAGTTTCAAACATTGCAAAAAACTTGTTGAACATGCATTATAACTTAAATATAGCTAAGAAAATTTTTTATTTCTTCAGACCTGTAAGAAAGCAAAATGTCAATTTTTAAGTTAAAATAAAAAAAAATTTCAATAGATCAGGGAATTAAAAAGTCATGCAGAATGAAAATCTCCAACTATTACAAAGAAACTATATTTTTTCGTCTATATAATTGCCTATGGACCTCAAAAACTCAAATGGAAAATTTGTTTCCTTTTTTTATAACCCTAATAAATTCCCTAAACGATGATTCCAATAATTTTTCGTTGATTTGTTGCCACGAATAAATAAGTTCATTGAAATATGAAGATCATTTTATCATTTTTTTGTAGTTTCCAACTTGAACATTTTTGAGATAGCACTTAGAATCATCCAATCGTGTTCTTCCAGGGATTGAACGTCATTAAATGACACATATTTTGAAAAAATCGAAAAACATTTTCACCTTTCAAGAAAGGCTTTTTTGGACCACCCTCGTACGAATGCATTTACCCCAGAGAATATATAACTTAGAATTTATACGTCAATGTCCATCGATTAAAAATGTATCACTTTTATGCGAGAAATTTAAACAAATTAAAAAGAGAGGCCTTAGAGAGTGAACAAATTTCGAATAAAAGTGTTCCAAATTACACAATTCAAAAATTCGAATCATGCAAAATTGTATTGTTCCAAATTGTGTTGTAAAATTGTACATTACACAAATTGGAATTTTTGAAATAATTGATAAATACGTTGAAAAATTAAACAAGTAGAATTGTAGAATTGCTACGCTTATCATTCTTAATCAGGAAATTTCGATTTGTCCCCTGAGCAATCTTAGTTTGTCTGACTTCATTTAGCATTAAAATTAATGAACAATGCTGGATAAGTGTCACGTTTCCTGCCCCAAAGGATTTTGTGAAGTACTGAGGTGATTCTCGAGTTTCCCTTGCATCACTTTACGTTACGAGCAGCGTAAATAATACTTGCTAGTACCTTAGTTTCTCTCGAGGGAAAACTAAACATTGTTGGCTGCAATACGATATTGATCTGGTATAAACTTGGAGAATTTAAGCTTTATTTAACTACAGTCGATTCTATTATCCAATAGAGGAGCGTCCACTATATACGTGTGGCTTTTTTTTTGGGGG
>CAKNXH010000219.1:460611-506669 GCA_932178445.1 Andricus quercusramuli
ATATATATATATATATATATATATATATAGAATATATAGAATATAACATAGATAATAATATAGATAATAATATAGATAATAATATAGAATATATATAGAATATATATACTATATTATTCACATTATGTGAATTGAAAAATTCACATTAAATCTTAGCCCCCCCCCCCCCCCCGGGGCTAAGAAAAATTTCACGAGTCCTTAATTAGGAGCATTTTTGACGTAAGTTTCACTTTCCATTATTCTTTTTTTAGACATGATGAATTGAACCTGTTTTAACTGTTGGAATTACTTTTTACCTTATACTATTTTTCACATTATATAATTACATATGTGTTTCTACTGTTTGGTTCAAAATTCATTAATTTGTTCGAAATGCAATTATTTTGTTACAAATTGATATTTTTGGTTAAAAATGCAACTAATTGGTTGAACTACTTTGTTGAAAATGCTTTTTATTATGGTGTGATTATTATTCGATTGTCAATCTTGAGAAATGAAGCATTTTGTTGAAAATTCATGTATTTTGGTAAACGTTCATCGTTATTTTGAAAAAGTCGAAAAATTCCGAATGAACCCCGACTTCCTAACTCTATTCTCAGAGAAAATTGCTACAAACAATAATAAATTGCTATAAACCTACAATGAATTGTTTGATCAATTTATTTCAATCCAATTATTCATAGGAAGTAAAATACATTATGTATTAAAATTGATTTTTATTCAAAAAATCGTTAAAAATCATAATTAGCGCCAAAAATCGCCAAACCCGGGCTTTTCTTGGGAGCGTATAAAACAGACTCATGGGGACGATATTTATAAATTACTCTCAGATTTGTATTTGATGGCTAATTGCGAAGAGAAATTACAAGTTTCTTCTTGAATTACCTAATATTCACGATTCTGAACAAAATTTACAAAAACGTCTTTTTTTCTTATGGGAAATATGTATCATACTTTATGAGGCTTGCAGAACCTCTGAATATTTTTTCTTGAACAAGAGTAACGCATTTTTTGTATTCTTGACAAAAATTTGGGGGTGATGTGCATGTAAATTTGAGGAAAAAATTGGACCACCCTACAATATGAATTCAAGTTCAGGCGAGTACGTATAAAGTATCAGGTTTTAGTTGTTCTGTGTATATGGAATCAAGTCTTTTCTTATCGATTTGGATATTTTGAATTCTGGTGAAAGAACAAACAAACGCAGGTTTTTTTGCATAAAATCAAGCTGCTCAAAAAATAGGTTCCATATATAGAAAAACTGAAACCTGATTCTTTATACGTACTCACCCGATCTTAATTCTATATAATTGTATCGATCAGTAGGGTGGTCGCAGTTTGAACAAAGATTCCAGCAAAATAGATTTCTGCTTCTTCTTTATAATATTACATGGATAAACTTTGTCCAAAAGCAGATAATTCATTGACTTAAATGTATACGGGTAATTATCAAATTGTAGGCAAATTTTACCACCTGCAGTGCCAATCATATTATTATTAGGAATTCAATATTTCATAACGGAAATTGATCTTATCATATGTAAAAATTTTTAACCCAAAAGGGGCAGTTATGAAAATAAGAAATAATCATGAATCCATGCGCACGCGCATATAATCAGTCGTACGCTGTTCTATTGTAACGCACGGTAATGACGCGAGAAAAATGTTAAAGTTGAACCTTTTTCAATGTTTATAAAAAAATAACAGATTCTAATTATAAAAAAGTCACCCGCTGATAAAAGAAAACACTGCCAAGCAAGTAACGGAACGGTTTTATAATTTTTTTTCACCCCGAAAATGGTTTTTAACGCACGTACGGGAATGACGTTTTTGTTGTCAAGATGCACTTTTCAGTTTTAATATCGGATTCACATAAAAGAGAATTAATATTTTAAGCTCAATTTTATACAATCTTGTATTGAACGATACACTTAATATTTCCTTATTTATCACTCAACTGTAACTACAATATTTTACTAGAAAAAAGACGTACGGTAATGACGTCTAAAATGGCAAAAATTGAGGGACAGACTTCAAGGCTTTTACAATATTATTTATTTGACTTAAAAAATGAGCATACATTAGATTTATGTTCATGTGAAGTTTACAAACTTGATACATTAAGCGTTTTCCAGGTTACTGTCTAAAAAAAAGGAGAAAATCAGTTTATCCTTGTGTGAAGTGAGGCTTGGATCCGTACGGTGATGACGTTTCGAGTGTTCTTCTATTAAATTGAAGTAAATAGGAACAGAAGTGAAAAAAAGAACTGACCATTTTGTAGAGGATGATAATAAGTGTTCATTAAATTTTGTTTAAATCTGCACGAGTTTCTAAGTTAATGTTATATTACTGGGACTTCAAGTTTTTCTTCAATTTTACAATCACCCACATACTATAGAATTTATAGTATCACTCTTGAACCGAAATAAATTAAATTTAATTCAATAATTATGCTATACGTTCCAAAGTACCATTTCAATCAATAAAATATCTGCTTTTGGACAAGGGTTATTGATTCAATGGTATACTCATTGATTGAATAGTGGTTATCTGCCAAGGCTTCAATTATTATTAGTTACAAATTTAATTAACACTGTCTGATTTCTTAATTCTTCAAAAAATCTTTTACCTGTTATAGCAATGTGTATAAGCCTCTCTTTTTGTGCTACTCTAAATAAAGCCCACGTTCGATGACATTTTGCAATTGAAAATAATACAGTGTAATCTGAAAGAGAAAAATAGTTCATTTCTGACGAAGCCTTCAATTTAATAATTTTCTATTGAATCACATACATATTCATATATATATATATATATATATACTCTCAGAAAAAAATGTTTCCAATCAAAATAACTGTTTTCTTGAATATGCATGAAAGTTAGGTTGAATTAAACAAATGTTGGTTAATTCAACAAAATAGCTGATTAACCCAAAAATATTTTTTTGCTGGATAAATCAAATATACCTTCTACCAAAAGATTTGGTTAAGACAACCTAAACATTTAGTTGGATCAAAAAAAAATTTTTTGCAACAAGCACCTCAAAAGTTAACGTTTTCACGCTTGTAAATGGTGCCTAAAGGACCTTATTTGAGAGAACTGTACGCAAAACAATTTTCGCGCTTACAATAACGATTGGATAATCGCTCATTTTGCCACTCGTTTCAGACAAAAAAGGTCGTCTTTTTGCATAGGTGTTGGACAATCGTTATTTTTTCGTAATTCGCATTGATCAGCTATTTCAAATAAGATTTGAAATGAATTTAAATATTTTATATAGAATATGACAGATAATAAATGCACGCTTGAAATTCGACAAGAATATCTACTTATTGCAAATTAGTTCAACAATTTTTATAAACAAATGCACATTTTAACCATTTCGTCATGAATAGGCTCCATTTTTTTATTGTAGAATTAAGTCGAAATGTCTGGCTGTCATATTTTTCAAATTTATAAGAGCAATTGATTATTTAAACAACAATTAATCCTACTAATGAAAAAATGTTCAAAATGTGCATTTGTTCAAAAAATTCTTTATATAATATATGTAGGAGCCCAAGCAAGGAATCTTTAGCAAGACATTTTGAGTTAATCCACAAAAAAATGAAACCTCTCGATGAAAAAATGTTTATTTATTATTCTTAACTTATTGTAAGCGCACATTAATATCTGTCAAGTTTAATACAAACGCTATGGATTTAATATAGCTGATCAATACGAATGATGGAAAAATAAATTTTTTATATTAGTTTATTTCTGATATTATAATAGTTATTTGTGGTACAAGTGCGCAAAATGATGCAATCACACGAGTTAGCAATTACCTATGCGCACGTTATCAGACGCTATTTTTTGCAACGCCCATCGAACAAAGTTTTGTTAGGAGTTTACGACAAATACCAATTTTCTATTGCAAATATTGGAATTAGGTTGGGGGGCGAGACCGCTCCTAGGGCCTACAAGTATGGGTTTCGTAGCCTATTGAGACGTTAATTTAAGTCTTAACAGAATCTTAAAACAAAAATTTTCAAATTCTGTCAACACATTTTTTTGAAGAAAAGCGATTTAAAAAAAAAATGTTGAAAAAAATGTTTGAAACCAATCTTTGGAAAAAAAATGTTCTGAATAAAATGTCTGAAAACAAAATTTTGTGACAAAATGTTTTTAAATCAAAAAATGTGTTGAAAAAAAAATTATGTCAACAAACTTTTGGCGCTCATGCCCTTTTGATGTGCCAAATGTTGACGCTTATGCCCTTTCGTAGAACGGACGGACGGATGGACAGTTTAACAGACACCCGACCAAAACCATAAGGGTTTCAGCCTGAGGCTACGAAACCCCAAAAACAAAACTTCAATCATTAAAAGATTTGATCGAGTTAAATCGAAATTTATTTTAAGAAGATACCAACACCAGTGTTAAAAGTTACTTATGCTAATGTCTAAAGTACCACATCTCGATAGTGCGCATGCGCAGCTTTTTCACCAGTGCCTAAAGTAAGCCATCTTCAAACCGCGCATGCGCAAAAATTTTTTGCACACAGTTTGTTCAAATAAGGTCTCCTATGCACTATTGAGAATCATGATAACGTCAACTTTTGAGGTTGGTGTTGCCAAGAAAAATTTTTCCTTACCCTAATCCACTGGGAATTATTTTTAGTTAGTTATTACATAGATTTATGATCGGCTCAAATAAATTTAAATGCCATAAAGGAATGGTTTCCGTAAAATTTGAACAAAAATAAATTTTATCTTTATTTTTAAATAACAAATTCATGTTCAGTCGGAGTAAAATATCTTCGTGATACCGATTTTGGCCAACAGTGGGGCAAAAAAAGTTTCAGTGGACAAATACATTTTTAGCCTACTTCATTCCATCGATTTTGACATTTTTTCAATGAAATATCTTTAAATTTCGCGAAGATCTGTAATCTTGGATTTTTGATACAAAATTCAAGTAATTTTTAATTTATCAACAAAATTTAAAAATATCTAGAAATAATTTTTAATGAGTGAGGACAATTCAAAATAAATCTATAACGTTATAAACAAATTAAGGAACAAAAGTTATTTTTTGGGATTGAAAATATTTAGCCCATGCAAATCTGAAGTTTTCGTATGAAATGTGAGTTAAGTTAATGTCTCATACCGATTATATAAAAATAAATGCTATATGACAATTCTTTAAACAATTTTTGAAAACAAATTGTGAGTTTTTCTATCTTTCAACGAGTAGGCTCTATTTTTGTACGGAGTCAACTGAAAATGTCTTTGCGACTACTTCATTTGTTTTTCATCGAAATTGTTAAAATAATTAATACTCGTTGCCAATTTCGAAAGTATCATTGCAAAGAGTAATCGCAAAGAAATTCTCAGATGAGAAATTTTTTCGCAAAAAATCGAACCTATTCGTTGAAAAATGGTCTAACTCTACATTTGTTTAATAAAATTCTTCAAATCGCTAATAATTCTTGTAACTTTCCGAATTATCATAGCAAAGAGTTTTTGAAGAGACATTCTTAGTTGGTTCTGAATGAGTTATTAAAAAGGCGTTCTTAGTTCATTCTAGAATAAGCCTATTCGTTGAAAAATAGCCAAACTTATAATATGTCTTCGAAAATTGTTTGAATAATTCATAAATTTTATAAATAAATAATCAAAGTAGCATTTTTATTCGATTACGTAAAAAACGAGCGTATTCTCCAAAATAGTTTAAATAACTAATAATGTTTGTAACTTTATAAATTATCGTAGCAAAAAGTCGTCGCAAGGACATTCTTAGTTAGTTTCGTAGAAAAATTAGCCTATTCGTTGAAAAATAACCAAACTGTGAATTTATTGATAAAAATTGTTTTAAAAAATGGCAAATAGCATCTGTTTCCAAATAATCGTAATGGAACTGTAAATTCTCTCACATTTTATGACAAAGCTGAATCAGCTCAACATTTAAAAAAAAATCCAAACACACAAACCCTTTTGAAATTTAAAAATTTCCATTAAAAGCAATCCATATCGAATAAATAGTTCATGCTAAAAATAGATTTTTCTACAAGGACTTCTTTTGTCCTACTGTGCGTCGCCAAATAATATTATTAAAATGAAGTATTGTGGAAAAAAATCTCAAAATAAAATTTTTAACTTTCCGTGTCCTATAGACTTCAATCTGAAAACATAAAATTATTCTTTATTATTAAATATGTAATTGCAGAATAGGAGATACTTTTTACCTTTGCGAAGACTAACTCTCGTGTCAGCATAAACTTCTACTTCAATTCCACCCAATTCCATACATTCTTTAATAACACTATGCATTGTATCAGCTATTTTTGACACAGTGTTTTCATAAAGTTTTTCGTCGTTAAAAAAACCTTTCTCAAGAACAACCGCTGTGAAAAAAATCAGTAAACAATATATTGAAACATATTCTATTAAAACTAGAAAACTGTTATCTTAACTATTATATAAATATTTTATATTATATAAATATTTTATATTAATCGTTATTCAAACTAAATAATTAGCTGTAAATTATTTTCAGTTAAAAATATCGATGACACTTCTATATTTCCGCATTTAAATCTCTTAATTGGAAGTAGTGACAGTTTTACCAATAAAAGCATTTTAGCATTTCACTGATCAAAAATAGTGAAAAGTTGATAAGATTATTTTAATAAATTCAATGTGTGAAAATATTGACTAATTCTTTAGCAATTTCGGTTGCTAATCAATTCGTGAATTGAAACTAACTGGAAACCGTACACTTTAAATCTAAGTCAGTCAAAATTTGACTGACTAAAATAATCAAACATGCTTTGACTGAAAAAATTAGTCAGATCTACTGACAAAACATTCTTTTTGACAGATAAATAACTCAGTATTAAAAATATAAACAGATCAAATCGAACTATGGCACACTTTTTTTAGGTCCTAAAAGAAAAAACGAGTTCATTTACCAGCATTCCATGACTTTCCAAAAATCCAATATTACATTTTTACGCCAAATGACAACGGACACGTGAAAAAATAAGAGAAGTATTAAAGCTCTTCGAAATATTAATAAATCAATAAGAAATATTCCAATTTATTCAAAATACTCTAGGAAATTCAAAATTTCGAATTTTTAATAAATTACGCAAAACACAAGAAAAAGTCCTAAAAAGCCAGTATAGCTTTTAAAAAGTCGTAGAAAATTTCTGGTAACTATTTTTTGATAGGACTTTCATTTTGCTTTTATTCATTGAAAGTACTGTGAATAGAAAATCTAAAATTGAAAATTCAAACTAAATGACATAAGATACGGGAAAAAATTCCAGAAGGAAATGCTACTTTTGAAAAGTCATACAAAATTAATTTGGAGATGTGTACAAATTCTGAACTAACACTTCATTCATTTTGAAAATTCATCTTTTTAGTTGATAATTTCTTTCTTTTTGTTTAAAATTAATTTTTTTTCAGTTGAAAATTCTGCTTTTTCGCTGAAAATTCTTCAATTTTGTTGAAAGTTGAACTACTTTGTTAAAAATTCATTTTTTCTGGTTGAGGATTCATCATTTTAGTTGAAGCTTCATCTTTCTGATGAGAATTTAATTATTTTATTGAAAATTTCTTTTTTGTCTTGAAAATTAATTTTTTTGATTGAAAATTTAACTATTCTACTGTTGATGGAAAACTGAACTTTTTCAAATGAAAATTCAACACATTAGATAATTGAAAATGACTGATTTTAAAAGTCACTTTTGTCTAGTTTGTCAGTCGTCAAATCCGCATTTTTTGTTTTGAGTTGACAATTTTCGGTGAATAAATTTGTAAATGTTAGACAATCGTGTTTTTCGATCAAGCATTTCCGTTTTTGTCATGTATCCCATTTCTATAACATCCTTTTGATAATATACAAATATGAAACAGCTCTAAATAAATTCACATGCTCACTTATTTTCACGAACCAATTTGCCATTTTTTACTGTCAAATTATTAAATTTATCGACTAATTCAGTTAGAAACCTACTAATATTCAGTGGCTTACTTTTCTCTAATTGAATCAGTAGAATTTCAATAGTAATGCAAGATCGTTAAAAAATAAACGTAACGAATTTATTTATTTTTTGAACGGCACCTCAATGAAATTTCACTAATTAATATTCAGAAGAAATGAAAGCAATTTTTTGAAGTACTGCAAATGCCCGTGCAGAAATTTCGGCGTGGCGCGGGTCGGGCCCAGATGTGGCAGAATGTGGGCCCAGTCGGGCAATCCTTCCAGCGCCAGATTCGAAATGAAACGCCTAGCCTGATCAGGGCCAGACTGGGCATCCATAAGGACGGTCGGATCTGGCCCAGAGCAGCGCCCTTTTATTTTTTTATGTTTAGCCATACTATTATTTAAATTTTCTTGCAGTAATAAATAAACAATAAATTGAGAACTTTATAATTTATTAAAAAATATTAGAAAATCAAAACAGAACATTTTTCATATTTTTCAGTCCAACTTAATATAAATTAAACAGGTGTTCAGCATTTTGTAGTCCTGTTCATGCAACAAAGACTAGCAAAGTGAGGTTATGACACTGAAAATTCTAAAGCAACTATCCGTACCTTTGCAATACACTAATGTTGTAGATAGAAATTGTCTCAATTATCACAATAATAGCATACTGAAGAATGTTGGATCGGTTAAATATCCCAGCGTTATTTGTGCAACAAGCAAAACAAAAATTTGTTCAAATTAAGTGAACTTTCTCGATTGCACTGTCGGAAATTTGACCTTAGAGAAAGTACCAATTAAGACGTACTTACACGAACGTTTCACTGTCGTTGAAAGGTTTATTTTGCTCATAGGTTCATTGTAAACTTATTTTCGTGTAGCAGGTTGTACTAGAATTATTAGCATAATTAATTAACATAAACTTAAGCGAATGAATCACATGGCTACACGTGGCTTTGCTGTCTATCCTTGTACAAAGTTGCCTTCTTTTCCAAACAATCGAAAGAAAGAGTTTGTGAAATCACAAACATAACCTCTTCTAACGTTCCTACTTTTAAATTAATGTTTATATAGTTTTCTTAACTTATTATTCTCAATTTATTTGGAGGTTAGGTTTGCTCGTTCGATTTTAATAAATCTACTAACCTTCATCCTCATTGCGCACTAGGGAATGACAGCAATTGACCTATATTTCCGTACCCGTAAGGTACTTTTTGTTTTTGGCATTTTAATTATTTTTGAAATCACATTACACTCAAAACCGAACCGTATTGTGGAAAATATAAAATAAAACATCAGATATATCAGGCGGTCGGCACAGCAGATGGCGCTGCAATTTACAGATGGTATTTTCTCGATATGTGGTTCCGACCCGAACCACAAGAGTAGCCATGCGACAGCCACAATGTGGCAAACCCGATCGGGGCCACATCGGAAATCGGGACCAAATTGGGCAATTTCTGCACGGGTGTTTAAATTTAAATAAAAAAACTGCCTAGTGCAATGAAACATAAAAAATTCAAATATTTTCCTTTGATATAATAAATTTGGTATAATAAATTATAGTAAGTCAATAATATTCTTATTTGAAAAATAGTTGACAAACCCATAGTCGCATTTGCAGTAATGAGTGATGGAAAGTCGTTATATCCCTTAGAAATATCGACAGTTAGGAAAATGAGCAGGAAAGAAATCATTTTGACTCAAGCAAAATAAAGCTCTTCGATCACTGAAACTTTCTTATACACTGGTATGAAGGCCTTGAATTCAATATTAATGTTTCCATTATGTTATAGGATATCCAATGCAAGAAGATATTTCTTAGACGCGAACATGAATCAGTCTGAACTGAACTTGCAATCTAAGTGTACTCGGAATCGCAGCAAAAAAGGTCATTACTTGAATAAATAACAAGGCGATCGAAATCGCCTTAGATTTCTTACTTTCCGAAGCATACAATATTGAATGAGTTTGTATTATTTCAAAATGTGTCTTCTATTGATAAAAAAAATTATTCAAACATATTATTTTCAAATTTGTATTATTTTTGGCAATCTCAAATTAATATTGAAGAACAATTTTGAGAATTATTGACATAAGCTTCTGCAGCAAAATCTAACTTTTTTCTAGGCCATAAAATATATGTTAAATTTGTTCTACTATAAATACTAACTTTTAGGCAACACATGTATTACGGTTGTGAAAAAACACTGTTCTTCAAAAAAGAAGCTTCGTCTCTAAAATTTTCAAGTTAAAACCGCAAAAAAGTCCAAAAATGATCTCATCTTTAAATGAGTTTTTTATTCCTAGCAACAAATTTATGAAAACTTATTGGGACCATCATTTAGGATAATCTATTAGTGTTATAAGAAAAAAATTGAAACAAAATTTCTTTGTAACACAGGTATGAAATGTTTGTTTTTTGAGGCATATACGTATAGCGTACGGAAATAAACAATTCTAAACCCATGGTAAAAAGCAATTATAAAAATACTTCTTTCAGCTGTTGCACTTGCGCTCTTTATGCAATGAAACTTTTTATATCTTTGGCGCATGTGCAATATGATCAAGATTATGTTTTCTTAATGCTGCGCTTGTGCATCTTGCTCACCTGATATTCCTAGTCACTTATAAATTATTCATAAATTTCCGGAATTTTGCTGGTATTCAAAAATGACCTCATCTTCGGGATCATCATCGTTTCCGGCTCGTCCACGGCTCGCCTCTAACTCGCCCCGTCTCGCCGACAACTTTCCTTCTATTCGCTTAATGCTAACAGCTAACTTCACACTCGTGTGGAACTGCGTACCTTCCACACTTGTTCCACAATATAATAATATTTTTACTTTTTGACCTATATAGGCAATTAAAAATTATTGCTAGTGCTATAGAGTGATTCCTATTTCGTATAATTTTTTAGCATAACAGTGCTAGCAACCCAATTTTCTCGGTTCCTGATATACTACAAGAATTATTAGAATTTCAGAATTTTTAAAGTGTAAGGAAAATTAGCCCAACAAATCGCCATTCACAGTTTCATACGAGAGAAAAAATTAGAATTGATACAGTTTGATTCAAGTGACCCCAGAGAACTTTCTTATATTTTCTAAATCTTATTGTTTATATTTGTCTATTGAAAAAAATGTTTCAGCAAAATGTATAATATTATCTGATTCCATAAAAATCTTTAATCATACCATTAATCATTATAGCTACTCAGACAATAATGGTTTGAACTGAGATTTTTAAAATCAGAAATAATCATACATTTCGCTAAAAAATTGCTCTTAATCGTAGACCAATAGAAACAATAAGAGTTTTTTTAAAGAGAAAACAATCCTCAGAGTTTTTGAATTGAACCTCATATTTTCTAATTTTTGTATCGTATGAAACTGTGAAAATCCTATTTTCACCCATTAAAAAAAAAACAAGTTTTGCAAAAAACGAAGTAAGGTCAATGTATAGCAAAAGGATATTTTTGTAGCAAATTTTTAAATCAAGAATTTAGCTCTCTAGACTTTTTTATGTATAGCACCCCGATTTTTATACTATTGTAGTCAATATATATTTGTTGTATCCGTTATAATTCTAAATGTATTTGGTAATATAAAAACGTTTTTGAATATTTAACATATTCAATAATTAGGAAATGACGTACATTATCTGAAACACAAAAATCATACGACTCTTGAGTTCAATGCTATTTTTTGTTTACTCTGAAGGTTATTCACTTTTCGATAACGCTATGTCCTCAAAAGTTGTAGATATAAACTTGACCTGGAAAATGGTTCAAATTTCAAAATTTTTTAGATACGATAAACTTGTTTAAAGAAAAATACCATTATGTGCTAGAACAAAAACAACATTATTCTGAATTTTTATTAATAATAATAATGGCATTAATTAGAAAATGGTTTCATTGATTAATATGAAACTTGCAAAAATCTTGTTGAGCATGCATGCGAACTTAAATATATACTTGAGAAAATCTTACAAATTCTTTTTGACCTGCAAGGAGTGGGAAATTTCAAGTTGATGGTAAAACTATCTTTAAATGACGATTTTTAAGGCTAGCTTTGTTTGCCTGTCACAAATTTTGAAATTTAATCGTTTTTTAAGTAACATCAGGAACCCAGGAAACTAGTTTGCTAGCAATGTTATGCTGAAAAAAATCATGCAGAATAGAAATCTAACTAACTATTAGAAAAAAGCAATGATTTCCAATTGCCTCTATATATCAAAAACTAAAATCAAGAGTATTTTAAAATGTTCTTCTTATATGTGAATATAATTGTTAGTTTTGGCTAAATGAAAGAAACTATTTCAAGAGGCGGTTTCTCAGATTGATTCAAAATATTTTTCTGTTTGTTAGAAAAATTCTCTTAACATCGCACAGAAAAAAAACAGAAGATAAACTTTACATCGATTTCCGACGAAAGATTCTCTGCAACAAAAATTAACTTCTTAGGATAAACTTCACACAAATATCGGGTAAACTTTCTTCTGTTTTTCCATGACAAACACATGTATTTTGAAAGACGCGAAGTTGGCTGAACAAAACTTTATCGCTCTAAAAAATGTCCTGCAACAAATTTTTTTTCTTAGGTTTTTCTGTGCGCCTATCGATCCCCAAATCAAAACATAGTATAGAACTCAGTTATTAAACATTGACAACTTGTGAAACAGTACCTGTGTAATAGCATTTTTCTGTTTGAACCACGCATCTTTTTCCTAGACATTTTGCTCTATATTCTTCATGATTCAGCGTTTTATTTCCGCCTTAACTATATGATAACAAAGTTTGTAAATAGAAATATTACAACAAAAATCAGTTCACCTATCTAATATGTCCTGGAATAAACAATGACCTCTACAATTACACATGTGATAAAGCGAATAGTACATATATAAGTAAAAAACATATTGCAGCATATTCAATATATTTACACGAAATTTTTATCTAGACGGTTTCCTCTATTTGAAAAATATGAAGATTGCTACTGGTGCGATGTGGTTAACTTTAGTGATCTTCCTTAATTCTATCGGTAATATAACATTATCTCACATATCTAGCATAAGTGTATTTTTAATTGCAGTGGATTACTTCCTAGGTTATTTTCTAATCAAAATTTTTACACAAAAAATTATACAGATTACACTTTTCTACACCCTGGAATTACCCCTAGATTTTTCAGTTGTAGTTTCAATTGTAGGCGAAAGCTGAAATTCTCATCCAATCGTAATGAATCAATAGCTAATTTTATTATAAGAAAAATTCTGGACAACTTTATTTAGTTGATTTCCTTTTAAACTCTTCTTTGAAAATCATATATTTAGCATAATTTTTCAAATAACTGTTCGCCTAAATAACTTTAATTTTCACAAAAACCTTGTTGCTTATTTCGAAAGCAAAAATAAAAACAAAATTATTAGAATAAATTATTGTTGAATGCGTTTCTTTTAGTGCCATAAAAGTCTAGACGCCATATGAAATTCAACGCAGAATTTGATACATAAAATTTGAGTTCAGATTTTCTATATGTTAGCATGTAGAACAAAAGTCCATATATCATTGGCAGACCCCTAGCAAGATGTTTCAAGCTTTTAGAAAATATGCCCATCGATACTTCTAAAAAACAAAAAATGAAAGATAAAACCGTCAATTTTTACTTTATGGAAGCGCGATGGAATATATTCGATAGGTGTTATTTTCTTGCACATTTGAAAAAAATGTGTTGCACTCTAATAGGGTGGGGATGGGGGGGGGGGTATTTTTTAAACGAAATGCTACTACTTGAATTTTAAACATACAAAGCTGAAATTTACATCAACTACAGAATAAGAGCTGTACTATTTGTTATAAAAATTACGAGACAATGCATTCTAATTTTTGTGTGAATAACTTTGAATATTTCTGCAAATGATTTACAGATTAGGATTTTTACATTCTCATTAGAGAAGGTATTATTTGTGTCACTTTTTTGATTTTTTAGATTTGTGTAAAATTTGACCCCCTCCTTTTTTGTCAAATGTCCACGTTTTGAGACCCTCTGAACCCGAAAAACAGGTTTTTACGAATTAGTCTGTCAGTCTCTTTGTATGGCTGTATGTCTGTATGTATGTATGTATGTATGTATGCATGTCTGTCTGGCTGTCTGTCTGTCTGTGAGCATGATAACTTTCGAAAGAATTGACAGATTGGATTGGCCTTTTGTATACTCTTTCACTGACCCAAAATGAAGGTCAAGTTCGTTAACCAGCCATTTTGAATTCAAATTCAAAAAGTTAGTGCATTTTCAAACTTTTTGGGACCACTTTTTCCTTAATTTGAAAATTTCATGTCCTCCTAGATTTTAATTCTATCCTTGTAGACGTATTATGGCTCTTGCGAAATTCCAAGTCATTTTAAGCACCTTTTGCCGCTGTACTTGTTCTTAAATAGCCCCAAATTACACATTATAGGGGTTGAAATACATTATGCATCTTCAAAATTTTGAACACAAGTTTTAGGCTATGTAAGTATTTAAGTGCCTTAGTTGTAAAGTGGAAAATATGATATATTCAAATTTAATCTCTAACTATTAGAAGGTTAGGTAACATTGGTTGTATTTCTTATAAAAAAGTTATTATTTTTACATTAATTAACGTTACATAATAGTTTTAATCATTTGGGATATACTTAAGGTCCCAGAGCCACGCATAGTGTACCATAAAGCAATTTTTTGGACGAAAATCGCTGTACAGTTCCATTTTCGACAGTTCAATTTTCAACAGTTCCATTTTTTGTCGTTTTTTGTTATAACTTTTTAAGTGTTCCACTGCTCAATTGTTTTCCCAAAATGAACTAAAAATGTATTTTTAATGTTTTCTTGTTATCATAAATCTAAATTTACAAAAAATTTTATTTAATCAAACAAATGGACGCAAGAGCTCTTTTCGGAAAGTATCCGACCGTGTAATGCACCAGGAGTGAGAGTAAATTCTGGCCAATAGCGATGATATCCCCTTCAAAGTTTTCAGCGATTATCCAACTTCCGGAAAAACTCATTCAAGTCACCTTTCGGAATAGCTATCAGCTGCTACCTCGCATTCTGTTTTATTGCCTCTGCGTCTTGAAATCGTCTTCCTTCCAGAAGATAATTCAATTTGGGAAACAGCCAGAAACCACAGAGTGCCAGCTGAAAACTGCAAGTTTCGTACAGAAAAAATTCCATCGTTTTGAATCCATTCTATTCCTGAATTTGTGTCTAAACCAAACAGTTTCATCCAGATCTAATATGAAGTCGTACCAAAGATTCCTATCTGAATGAGTCCGAGGTCGAACTAAGGATTCCTATCAGACTTAATCCGAAGGTAAAACAAGGTTGCCAAGCTGACTAAATCCGACCTAATTCTAGGTCAAACCAAGATTTCTATCGGACTGAATCCGACCCAATCCGAGGTTAAACTGAAAATTTCTATCTGACTGGATCCAAGCTAATCCGAAGTCAAACCAAGCTTTCTCTCCGACTGAATCCGATCTATATTGAAGTCAAACCAAGATTTCTATTCAACTGAATTTCAATCCGATTTATTCCGATGTCATTAGTTTTAGATTTATTTCTATTGAACAAACGGATTGAAACGTGTGTTCAAATTAATTCAGATTGAAAGCATGGATTGAAAAGTTTCTCCTGATTGATGTCGGATTCATTTGGATTGGGGGCCAAGGATTAACCAGGACTTGAAGGAAAGCTTTGGATTCAATTGGATTTAATTTGGATTTGACGGACGGATCAAAAAGAATTGGATAGACATGAAAATTTCCTCCGGATTAGATCAAAATGGAACTGTTTGATTCGGAAACTATTTTTGGTATGACTTGGAAAATTTCGGATTTTTTCGGAATCTCTCTCATTATTAAACGTCTATTATTATCAAACCACTATTAAACATCAAAATCTATCAAAAATTGAACTGTCGAGCGACTCTTGTAGAAAAACGTCCTTTTTGGCATGCTCTGCCGCGGCTCAAATGAACTTCTTACTTAAACAGAACAAAAGTACATTTGTTTTTTACTTATGCAAAAAAGGAATTTGTTTTTTGAAGACACACTAATATATATAGCTAGAAGTTTGAAAGGATTTACAATCGAAGTGAGCTGCAAAAATTGCGAACCCTAGTTTTTTCATATATTGAATACGTTTCCGTATTTAGTCCCATCATCTGTTTCAAAAATGTTGGCCCCTCTACAAATCATTGAATAACTCAATAAAAAAAAATCGCTTAAAAGAAGGAAAAACTTCTTGCCAATCCTCATTTTATTACGAACAAGTACAATATCACTTGACCGCGATGCGTCTATAACTTTTATAACTTTTGAATTTTTGATGCAAATTTGCAGTGAAGAAGATAAAACGTGGTTAAAAGCGCCTTTTGTAACTTGCTCAAATTCCGACCGTTGTATTTCGCGGAAAAAAGGATGAATTCTTTTGAAAAAAATCGAGTAGTTACCTTGAAGTTTCATTTATGAGTACCTTTTCAAAAAATTCAGAAATATTCATTACTTTGGTGTCGGCAGTAAATAAAAGCGAAGGCTGCTAACTCAGCTTCTAATCAAGCTGGAAGGCTCTACTGTGGCCTACAATTTAAAAAAATCAACAAATTCAATTATGGGTTTTTAAAATTTGGTAATTACATCAACAACACACTATTGCATATCATTATTTTTTCTACGGTAGTCGACCTTAATTGTGATATATACATTAAAGGGGTTGTCGTCCACAATTGTCAGTCGGTTTACCAAGCGGCACATTCTACCAAATGTACGAAAGTTGAAGGAAAAAAAGGTCACTTTATGAGGCGAATACCTCAGGATACCAATACCCTGGTACCCGCTGAGAGTAGAGCCTTCCAGCTAGATTAGAAGCTGAGTTAGCATCCTTCGCCTTTATTTACTGCCGACACCAAAGTTAGAAATATTTTCGAATTTTCCAAAAATGTACTCATGAATAAAACTTCAAAGCAACTACTTGATTTTTTGCAAAAGAATTCATGCATTTTACCACGAAATACGACGGTCGAAAGTTGAACAAGTTATAAAAGGTGCTTTTAACCACGTTCTTTCACCTTCACTGCAAATTTGCATCGAAAGTTATGGACATATCGCCAGGATTTTTCAAGCAGATCGTCGATATGGTAAGTTTTAGAATTAATACATTTCTATTTTTTCTTACAGAATCAAGTTCGGAGCTGTTTCAGAGATTTGTGAATGGAGTAAGAATGGGGTTTCAGATTAAACCTGTGCCTGTATATTTTCGATCTTACCGAGGTGACGACAATCTTCGTCATATCGTACAACCAGGAAAACAAATTACTCTAGCAGTGATTGGTAGTGAGTTCCATGGCGTTGTCATAAAGGGAAAGATTTTTCCAATGTTTGATAATGAGGGAAATTATATTTTGATAAGCAAACAAGACGGCAGCCATTTGATACAAAATGCAGATTCAATTCGGAATCTTTGTTACGGCGCAACGGCTCAAAAAACTGTTAAGGCCGTAATTACTAATCCTCCAACATCCTCCCAACCCGCACACCATTTCCCACCCACAAACTCCCCTGCCTCCTCCCACGCCTCCTACGCCTCTTCCTCTTTCCCCCCCAACTCAGCATCATCATCCCCCCGTTTTCAATTAATATCACCTGACCACTCTACTTTAAGTAAATGAAAGAGTGTAAAAATTGCAAGCTTAAAAGCAAAATAGAATATCGATTGTGACATGAGTTCACATGAAAAATTATCAAGTAATTTACGACACTGAAAAGTAAATATGTATCGCATCGTGGTTCTATATAGTAGTGTGTAGATGTTATAATTATATCTGTAACATTTAAATCCACTACTCTGGATGAAAAATTATACAACGCATCAAGAAAAATATATAAGTGAATCAAAGGAATAAATAAACTCCTTGTTTGCTTCCCTGATTTAAAAATGTCACAATCTTGTATTCTCACTGTTTCAATAAAGATGAAAATGTAACACAATCGCGTCATTTTATTTAACATTTCTACTTCTCAGCTATCCCATTTGTATAATATTTTTTGATTAATATGTATGCGTTCTATAATTTGTAAATTCTATAATTTATACAATACAATGGTGGATTCTCTACTTGCGGTTCAAAATGGAAAATTATATTATAATGGGAAATTATATTTATTAATCGAAACTTAAATAAATATTGAATTGAATTTCTGATCTGTGCTGAGCTCACCTTCATAGCCTGATACATCTCACCGATTGACATCAAATTTAAATCAGAAATCTGTAGTAACGTATTATCGATATAGATTTGAGGAGTTTTTGGCATTTGGAATTTATCTGCTTTCTGTAATATTCTAGAAACGATATCTGGTTGTCATTTTTTCCAAAACGCTGTCAACATATTATTTAAACAAATGACAAATGTTATGAACAAGACAATTATTTAAATAACAATTTTTTCCCCATGATTCAAAAATTCCCTAGAGATATGGCCGAGACGCATCCTATGATACCTTTAGATTTTTTCTAGGACTATTAGTTCGTTCGAGAATTCTTCTGGGAATTTTCGAGTGAGAGTTGAGGTGGTAAAAATAATGTTCAAATTGTAGTTTTTGAATATTTTTGAATTCATCTGCTTTCTGTAATATTCTAGGAAAGATATCTGGTTATCATTTATTGTAAATTTTCATTCACTTATTGTTTAAACAAATTATAATGGTTATAAGCAATAGGATTGTTTGAATAATACTTTTTTTCTCATGATTTAAAAATCACCTAGAGATATGACCGAGACGCATCCAATGATACCTTTAGTTTTTGGCTGGGACTATTAGTTCGTTCCAACTATATGTCCGAATATTGAAATCCATATGCAAAGGCTTTTTTAGTATTCAGTGACAGTGGATGGGATATAAACAATGTTCAATTGATGAATTGTTCAATATTATTGGTTAGGTAAAGTTGGCAATAGTATTATCTTTATTTAGTGTTAGTTTACATCATTGTAAGTTAAACGTACAAAAACGTATAAAATTGTTGTAAACATTGTATTTGTTTAATTAATTCCTTTTTCTGCGGTGATCGAAAAATCTCCTGGGGGTATTTCATTGAATGATCTACTAATGTGCTTGAAGCTATTTTCGAACTGATAGATTTGTTTATATTGAGTTCCGAATTGTTTCTAACAATTGAATTGTTTGAAAATCATTTTTTTTTGCTAAATTCGAAAATCTCCTGGAGATTCAATTGATTTAATTTTGAGCCCATCAAATTAAAGGTGCCCATTAAAATTAAAAATTAAATGTTCCTTATCCAGATATGTTTTTGGTTTTTCAATATTTTAAATAAATTCCCCAATTTTCAAATCCATATGTATATCTAAATTCAGGGTCGTGAAAATTTCACATGTTTTGATGCATGTCGATTGGTTTAAAAATAAATTTTGTAGCAAACTTCTTGTGCACTCTTTTATTTAATAACATATTGGCTCGTAAAAAATTTTGAACGATCTTGATCAATATTTTCGGAACATCTCGAAAATGTACAATGCAAATTCAGAGATTCTTTGTGGTAAAAATCATTCAAAAAGACCACCATCGAAGCATATTCCAAAATCGGAATCATTTCCAGGGAATTTTTTTGTTTAAATGATTGGAAACGATATCACATTGTTTAAGTATAATAGATGGAAAAATAATTATGCAAGATTTATTATTTATAAGTTAAAATAAAATTATTAAGTTTCTCGTCATATGCGCCGAGGTTCACGACGATGATGTCAAATGTAATATATAAATATATGAATATTTAATACAATTATTGTATTAATATAAATTTGTCTTTTCAACTGAAAATGGAACTATTACATTTTTACTCTGAAAATGAATCGCTTTTTGTTGAAAATTTGACATTTTTATTAGAAGATATTTATCTTGGTTAAACATTCATTAACTTGTTTATTGAAAATTCCTTCTTTCCTGGTCCAAAATTCATCTTTCTTGCCAAATATTTAACTACTATGTTGAAAATTTGTTTATTTGTTTGTTTTTTTTTGTTTGAAGAAAATTAATGTTTCTTGTTAGAAATTCAACAACTTTGTTAAAAATTAATTTTCTTTGTTTTTTTTTCAATAAAGTAATACGATTTTCTATATTTAAAAAGATACGGAAGATATAAAAAATTGTCAAGAGACTTCTTTTCAGCTTTTTGAGAGGAACAAATTTGCTCTTTTGACTTTATTATTATCTTTTCTCGATTTTATAGAAAAATTCAAATTGTTATTTTTCATAAGAAGAAGTCAAATTTTTTCTGCTTCAAGACCCATTGATCCAATTGTAAGTTTAAGATAATGTAAATAATTTAAGTAATTATAATTATTATATTAACATATAAATAATATATATATATATTATATCTTATCACATTAATCATCATTATAATAATTATTGAATAAATTGAACTGATTAGAAATAACGAACAGGTCAAACAAGGCCATGAGATATAATGTCAAGTTCGTTTTCGAAAAATATTATGTTTTCTAAAATGTGGCCTTCATTCACGAAAATTTCTTATCAGTATATCTGATTAACCTTTTACCAGGAGAATATGGAACAAATGGTTTCTACATTGATTTTTTTTTTAAATGGACCAATAATAAAATGTAAAATAATACATAAAATAAAAAATATTTTTATCAAATAAATGTATTTATTTATAATTTATTATTTTTTGTTTTGATTATTTAACAATTTTTTAATTGGTAAGATTCGCGAATTTTATAATATGCTGTCGGCAATTTCATTTCCGGAATTTTCTTTTATCGGGAATTTACAAATTCAATTATATCATAAACTTTCAGGTTAATTCCATTATTCTAGAATTTTAAATTGTCGGCAATTTGTTGACTTCGTGAATTTATTTTTAATTTTATTAATTAATCATTTATTTTATGGGACGACTGGGAAATCCGGGAAAGTACAATTCCGACCCTGTAAAATTCCAGAGAAAGAAAATATTCGAAATAGAAAATTTCCGAAATTACAATATTATTAACTAAATATCTTGACAAAAGAACCATGCTGTTACGTACTTTTTAGATTATTGTTTATATTCAAAATAATAATCACTTAAAAAATGTCTCAATGCAAGTTTTTTTTTTTTTTTTTTTTTTTTTTTTTGAAAATGTGTATAGTAGGTTTTTTAAGTTATTACTCTTGTAATAAAAGCCTGCTCTTTTGTTTTTTTTGCATTGTGAAATATGTATATTTTTTGTAGTTACTGATATTTAAAGTTCGAATATATTTAAAAAATATACATTTAACATATGAAAATTCTCATTGTAACAAAAACCTATTTATTTGAACCAAAGAATTTCAATTTAATTTTCTTGGATTTCAAAATTGTTGTTACTTTCTTCTGAATCATTTATAATTTACGTTAAATTCATTTAAATTTATCTTACATTCGTATTAATTTCATCAATTTTTTTTACTCCAAAGTGGATGAATGTAATGAATTTTGATAATATTTTCAAATTGTTTTCAATTCAGACAACTAGCTGTGATGGAATTGCAAATTTTTGTATTCTAAGTCTGATAATATTTTCAAACATTTTTCTTATTCATACAATTTAGAGCGTATTTGTCAATTAATAAGGAATACTTGTTGTGAGTAAAACAATTTTGTAGCCTTTGATTCGTTTTCTTTTAAATGAAAAATATATTAACTATATGAAAGTAGGTCACATCACCTCCAAGAACATGACGTTTCAAAACAATTATTCAAAAATTCTGAACATCTTTCAAAACGGTTTAAATTTTCCCTAAACATTTTGAAAAATACTTCAACATGAACAAAAATTGCCTCAAAATATTTTAGATATTTGTTAAGGAGTTTGAATAATCTTCTGAAATATTTTAAAATATTCTCATGAAATTACTTTTTCAAACAAAAATCATTTTATTTTTTTTCATGAATCTCAAAAAAATTGCAGTTCTCTTGAATCCCTACAAAGTTCTCAAAAAGCTTTTGCATTTTTTCAAATCATACAAGATCTATACATTTTTTTCAATTTTTCGATACATTTTCCAATTTTAAATTATTTAAAAAAAGTTCTCAAAACTTCTATATATTGTTTAAAAATGATCCGAGGTTTTCCAAAAGATTTTTTTTTACTCTTTCAAAACTAAAAAAAAATTCCTAAAACCCTTCCAGATTATATTATGAAAATTAAAAAAAATATTCTAAATGTTTCGAGATCTTTTGAAATATTTTATTCAAATTAATTAAGAAAAAATCATTCATCGTCCCTTTAGGCGAGCCTTTAAGTCGAAATGTTATAATTTTGTGGTAAAAATACAATTTTTCGGTTGAAATATAATCTGTTTTGGATTTTTTGTTTTGGATTCAACTGTTTTTGTTTTAAAATTAAAATCTTCTTTAGTTTAAATATAAACCTATTATATTTTTTGTTGAGAATTAATTTCCGTTTCATTAAAAATTGACTGGTTATTTGAAAATTAAAATACTTTTCGGAAAATTCACTTTCTTGGTCGAAGATTCATTATTCCAAGTTCAAAATTAATCTTTTTTGTTGAAAATGTAACTTTTTGACTAACGATTCACATATTTTGTTAGAAATTCTCATTTGTCTTATTTTTTTATTAAAATTCATTAAATTCATTGACTTTGAGGTAAATTTAGAAAAAAAATCAAAACAATTTTGAAAAACTGATAAAATTAATACAAATCTAAGATCAATTCGAAAGAATTTGACGTAAATTATAAATGATTCAAGGGTAGGCAACAAAATTTTTGATAATTAAAAAAAGGATAAAGTTCCGAATAGTACATACCTCCAATTAATTTGTAACTGCGTATACCTATGTATTTTGACTCGCTCATTACGAAAATGACAATTAAAATATCCGAAAATTTTACTGTCATGGTGAAAACCACGAAAAACTCATAAAAATCATGGTTTTTTGCTTTTATCTCTGTAAATATTTGAAATTTACAAAAAAGCTTCAAGCAACAGTTGTAGATCTTTTGAAAACATATTTGTGTAAATTTGCAATATTTACTGAGATGAATGCAAAACCCCATTATATGTATATGGGTTTTTCATGGTTTTTACCATGGAAATCAAAATTTCAGATATTTTCACTATCATTTTCATAATCAGCGAGTCAAAATACATGGATATACCCATTTTCAAATCAATAGGAGGTATGCACTATTCGAAACTGCACTCAAAAAAAAGTACATTAAAGTGAAAGTCTTTGGTTCAAAGAAATGGGTTTTTGTTGCAACGAGCATTTCTGAATGTAAAATGTATTTATTTGAAATTTTGTTCGAACTTCAAATATCAGTAACTGAAAAAAAAATTTGTAATGCAAAATAGCAGTACAAGAACAAGCTTTTTATTACAAGAGTAATAACTTGAAAAAACTACTATGTGTCGGATATTTTGTAATTTCGGAAATTTTCTATTTAGAATATTTTATTTTTTGGAATTTTACGGGCTCGGCATTTTATTTTTCTGGATTCATCAGTCGTCCCATAACATTGATAATTAATTATTAGAAATAAAAGTGTTCATGAAAAAAAAGTATACAAAATATAAAATTCACGAAGTTAAAAAGTTGCCGACAATTTAAAATTCTAGAATAATGAAATTACCTCAAAGTTTATGATATTACCGAATTTGTAAATTCCCGATAAAAGAAAATTCGGGAAATGAAATTGCTGACGGCAAATTATAAAAGTCCCGAATCTGAACAATTGAAAACTTGTAAAATAATAAAACAAAAAATAATAAACAATAAATAAAACAAATACATTTATTTGATGAACATATTTTTTTTATGTATTATTTTACATTTTACTCTTTGTCCATAAAAAAAAATTCAGTGAAGAAACCAGCTGTTCAGTATTCTCTTGATAAGAGGTAATTCACATTTCCGATAAGAAATTTTCGTGAATGAAACAGCATCATATTCTCCGAAAACGAACTTGACATTATTTCTTATGGCCTTGTTTGACCTGTTCTTTATTTTTAATTAGTTCAATTTATTCAATAATTATTTCAGTGATAACTAATGTAATAATAAATAATATTTATTGTGTATATGTTAATATAATAGTTATAATTAGTTAAATTATTTCAAACTTAGATAAATGGGTCTTGGAGTAGAAAAAATAATAATTTGAATTTTTCTATAAAATCGAGACAAGATAAAAATAAAGTCAAAACAAGAAAGTTGTTTCTCTCAAATAGCTAAAAACAAGTCTCTTGACAATTTTTTCTAACAAAAAACATGAATTTTCTTCGAACAAAAAAAATAAAACAAACTAATTTCAACATAGTAGTTGAATATTTAGCAAGAAAGATGAATTTTGGACCAAGAAACAAGGAATTTTCAATAAACAAGTTGATGAATGTTTAACCAGGAAGAATGTTTTCCGATAAAAATGTCGAATTTTCAACAGAAAGTGCTTGATTTTCAAGTAAAAATGTTCTTTACAAATTCGTTCAATTTTTAACAATAAAAATGAACTTTTAACAAAAAAGTGTAATTGTCGACCAAATACATCATTTTTTCCTAAACAGTGGAACTTTCTACCAAATAGAGGAATTTTCAACGAAAATGATGATTCTCTAACCAGAAAGGAAATTTTCAACAGTATTTTCAATGAAAGAGATGAATTTTCTAACAAAAAGAAAATCATTTTTTACCAAATAGTTTACTTTTTAGCCAAGAAGATGAATTTTTAAAGGGAGAAATCAATTTTCTAACAAAAAGTTCGACTTTTCCACAACAGCAACAAAAAAAACTTTTCAACAAAATAGTTAAATATTTAAACAAAGAAATTAAGTTTCTACTAGAATGATGAATATTCACTAAAAAAGATACAGTTCTGACGTGGTAGTTAAACAGAATTGAAATAACAATTTTTTTAATTGTAAATAACAATTTCTATAAACAAATATCTCAATCTGCCATTTTCCCGTAGAAAAATATTATTTTTGTCATTATTATTGAAATTCCCTTATATTTAATAATTTATTGAAATTTCTTACGGTTTATGATATTGACGAATTTTAAAATTCCCCACAATAGAAAATTCCGGAAATGAAATTGCAGAGCAAAAATTTTCGAATGATGAAATTCCGCGCGAAGTCCAATTTCTACCCTTTGCTACACACGATATTTTTCATCACACAGCCGAAATCTAATTTTGGTAATTTTTGACAGTTTTGGAAATTTTTGAAATTTACAGTAATTTCTGAAATTTCTGATTATTTTAGAATTTTTGCAAATTATTGGTAATTTTAGAAATTTTGTTGAATTTGGAAATTTGTTCAAATTTCCGGTAATTTTTGAAATTTTGGAAGTTTCTGGCAATTTTTGTGAATTTATCGGTCCCATGTGGTATGCTTGGATTAGTTCACTATAAACAATATCGAAATAATTTCTGTTTGGTTGAAAGTTCCACTATTTTTCTAAAAATTGAACTACTCTTTCAAAAACTAATTTTTTTCTCGAAGATTCACCAATCCAGTTCAAAATTCATCTCTTTATATGAAAACATAACTATTTTGTTAAAAATTCGTATTTCTCTATGCATTTTGAAAGATTTCAAGAGCATCAGAATTTTTCTGAATGGTCCTAGTTAGGTTTTAAATGAATTTTATTTAAAATATTAATTTGAATTGAATATTTCACAAGATTTTGAAAAATTTAGAAGATTTGTTGAATTTCAAAAAGGAGTCAGAAAGATTTTAGGGTAAACTTTTTCGTTGTGGAAGATTTTTATCAAACTTTCGAATAATTTTAATCATTTTAAAATTACATACAGATGTTTTGAAACCATTTTTAAAATAATTTAAGATTTGAAAAGATTTCAAAACATGATGTAAATTGATAGATTTAATGCTTTCACTATGATTCATTATGATGAATTTAAAATTTAAAAATTAAAGCTTTTTCGGACTTCAATCGTGTGCGAAACTATGAATGTGGCCGACGTTTCGTGAACATTGCAGTTCACTTCTTGAGTGTTTACCTAAAACTAAAGTTTCAGATTATGTTGTTCTTATAAATATATTCTCTACGATGCCTGTGATTGGCCAGAGCTCCCCATGGTGGGGACTGTTCATCTGGAGACATGGACTAGATGAACTACAAAAGTTCTTCGATTCCATCAATCAAATACACCCTAATATCCAGTTCACCATGGGAATTGAACAAAACGGAAAATTACCTTCCTTGGGCGTACTAGTTTACAAAATATCTGATAGCACATTAGGACATGAAGTTTACAGAAAACCAACCCATACAAACAGATACCTTCATACCTCCTCCCAACAATACCTATCTCAAAAGCAATCGGTCATCAATTCCCTTGTATACAGAGCTGTCTTCATGACAGGTAAAGATAACTTACAAAAGGAACTACAAAATGTTAAACAAATCATAATACAAAACGATTACACAATCAAGGAAATTAATAAAACAATAAGGAAATACACTCAAGAAAACAAGTCAACACAATCTACTGGAGAAAGAGAGAGAAAAACTACCACCAACCTACCCTACATTCGAGGTATCACAGAACAAATTGGAAGAATTCTCAACAAACACAACATCCAAATTATATTTAAGTCACCTGAGAGAATAGGACAACTTCCAAACAACCCTGAAGATAAAAAGGAACCTTTCAGTGATCCGGGAGTATATGAAATCCCCTGTTCTTGTGGCAAAGTCTATATTGGAGAAACCGGGAGAGCTGTGAGCCAATGTGTGAAGGAACATGAGAGTAAAATCAGACTAAAACATTTCACGCCATCACCAGTAGCTGAGCATCACATCGAAACATGACTTAGAATTTTATTTGACAAAACAACCGTCATCGCAAAAACGTACAATATTTTTCCAAGAAAACATAGAGAAGCAATCGAGATCTTAAAACACCCTGATAACATTCATAGGGACAATGGATGTGCCACTAATCTGATTTGGCTTCCCGTCCTCCCGGGTTTTTTTTTAAAGACTTGTTTAACCAATCAGGTTCGACCACCATGGTTCGCTCTGGCCAATCACAGGCATCGTAGAGAATACATATTTAAGAACAATATAACCTGCAACTTCAGTTTAAGATCAGCCCTGAAGAAGTAAACCGCAATGTTCACGAAACGTCGGCATCATTCATAGTTTCGCACACGATTGAAACCCAAAAAAGCTTTAATTTAAAAATTTATTATGATTTAAATCCATAAACAAATATCCGAGGCAATTTTTTTCTGGTTGGAAGATTTTTCAAAAATTTTAGGAAGAATTCGAATTGTTCTAAAATATTCTTAGAATTTTTGAAAAATTTCAAAAATAATTTAAAATTTGAAAAGAATGCCAAATTTGTCAAAAAAGAATCAGGAAGATTTTAAGAGAATTTTAGGAATAATCCGAAACAGTTTAAACAACTACTCGTTCTGAGCTGAACCAAATTTTCCCCACAATTTTCTATAATTCTGTGAAAAAATAACAATTTTCTAGACACGTTATCGAAATATCTAAAATCTTCAAAAACAAATTTCAATTTTCTCAAGAAACCTAGAAAAATTATATTTTTACAAACCTAAAAACAAACGTACTCAACATAAAATAAACTTCAACGTCTCAAAATAATTTTCTAAATTTTATCCTTTCGTTATATTTTTGTATAAATTAATGACCTGGAAAAATTCTAATTTTTGAGAATATTATTCTACAGTTTTACCTTCCTCATTGCAAATAGTCATGTTGTTTTGATTCAAAAAACAAGAGCAATAAAAGGTTGAAGAAATTATTAAAAATAAAAGAAATAAGTTGTGAAGTTTCTCGAACAAAACATTTTTTGAAAATATTATCGGATTTAGAATAAAATAAAAAAAAAAATATGAAAAAACTAACAATATTCATAATCGGGGATGGGAAAAAATCTTGAGTTACAAAAAAAAACATATTCTTCTTAGTTCAAAGATGGCTATAGTACTTTAAAATGTATTTTTTTTTAATCCAAAAAAATGTAATGGAATCAAAGGTCTTTGGTTTAAAGAAATTGTTTTTTGTTGCAATGAAAATTTTTGGATGTTAAATGTATTTTTTTTAAATTAGCGTTTAAATTTGAAATAACAATAATTTAAATAATATTTTTCAATGCAGAAGAACAATACAAGAACAAGATTTTTGTCACAAGAGCAATAATCTAAAAGAACCTACTATGCAGATTTAAAGAAAAGGCTTGAATTGAGAAATGAAAAAAAAATTGTTGCTTTAAATTTGAAAGATAATAATTTATAAAAATATATTGAGCTTCAAAAAAATGTGTTTGATCAAAATATTTAATTACAGTATTTTGAATAAATAATGTTAATTGAAGAACATTTTTTGTAATTATTCAAATTCGAGAATTTTTTACAGTGGGGAACTTGACAGTGTCGTATATTTTATAACTCGGCAATTTTCTGTTGCGAGTTTCATTCTTCGGGAATTTGCAAATTCGGAATTTTTATATTTCGGCCATTTTATAATTTCCAAAATTTTTTGATTCAAATGTTTTCTTTTTCGGGATTTTTCAGTCGTCCCATAAAATTAATTATTAATTAATTAAATTAATAAGACTCCCAAAAGAGAAAATTTTTGAAATATAATAATTACGTAAATAAAATTGCAGAAACAGGAAAATTGTCGAATTATACAATTCCCGAACGTGATAAATTTAAAAAAACAGTTATATTATAAAATACAAAATAATAAATAATAATTATATCATTTATTTAATGCAAATATTCTTATTTGATGTATTATCTTATATTTCATTATCTATTTATTCCATTAACAAAAATATTCAAACGGAAACCGTTTGTTCCATATTCTCTTGATGCAAGGTAATTCAGTTTCGACGAGAACACATCTTCGTGTATGAACACCACATTTTTGAAAATATATTTCCAGAAAACGAAGGTGACATTATTTCCTATAGCCAGCATTTATCTTTTCGTTACTTTTTATCACTTCAAATCTTTCGATAACTGTAATTATTATAATAATATTTATTATAATTTTTTGCATAATTTAGAATTTTTCGAAAATGTGCAAAAAGTATTTTGTCTTTTGAACCAAAAAAGATCAATTTCCAATCAAAAATGAAATAATTAAATTTTCAGTTGAAAACGAATTTTCAAATAAAACTATGAATCTTCAAGTGAGAAAATTAATTTTTACCAAACAGTGGTATTTTCAAACCAAAAAAAATTAATAATTTTCCACTAAAAAAACAAATTCTTTAGCAAAGTATATCGATTTTGTAACAAGTATTTTAATTTTTATCCAAAAAATGAATTTTCGGCTGAATTGAGGAATCTCTAGTTGAATTTTTAAATTCATCTCTTTGGACGAAAATGAATTTATTTAATTTAAATTTTTACTACATTGTTACAATTTCCTAAAATTAATCCTTTTGCCTTCAATATTATCTTTTCGGTTGAAAATTCAATTCAACTCAATTCATTATTTTGTTGTTTGGTTAAAACCAGAACGGTAGGTAAAAAAATTTGAATTTTCGATTTTTGAAATAAAATTCAAAAGTTGTTATGATAATCTTGTAGAGCTTTAAAAAGGGACATTTACCTTTCTTGAACTTTTCTCTGAACGTGCGAGTTATTTCTTTAAATTTGAATTTTCTTCTTTTTTCAATTTTGAAAATGCTACAACTTTGATAATTTTCTTTTTTGCCGAAAAAATCCAATAGGATAAATCTTTAAAGTCTTTCCAGGTACTACAAATAACTGTACATCGAATTTTTTAATTCGAAAAAAAATTGTCTCAAGAATTTTGAAAATGCTCTAACTTTTTGAATTTTTATCCAAAATGACTGGCTAACGAACTTGACCTTCAGTTTCCGACACTAAAAGAGTGTTCCAAAGGCCAATCTAATATTTCAAAAGTGATCATGCTCACAAGCAAACATACATACATACATACGTACATACATACATGCATACATATTCCATACATACACACATTCATACGTCTCGAAACGTGAACATTTTACAAAAACAAGAGAGGGGGAGTCTAATTTTACACAAATATAATACCATCTTGATGAGAATATTATATAATTAATAGTGTTAGAAATTTAAAATAAATATATTGAACGATTTTGAATTGTAAACGTTCCAAATCAGAAAAGTTTAGATTATGTACAATTTTGAAAAAGTGCGCATCCTATGAAAATCAATCATAATAATTAACATTTTATTGCACTCCTTGTCGTTTATCTACAACCTTAATTTGTTTATTTTTTACGATTTAAACAAAAACTACGTATTCTATCAAAAAATAATTCATAACAAACTTGTAGATCTTCTGTGAGTGAACAACTTTTCTTTATTAATTTATTTTGTACCTTGTATTGTTTTTCTGAAAATTCAATTTGTTCATTGTAAATTTTATTTTTTACAATTAAAACAAAAACTATGCGTCCTACCGAAAAATTATTCATGACAAAGTTATAGCTCTTTTTTGGGTGAGCAACTTTTGTCTATTAGTTTTTCCATAGCTTGTGTCATTTTTCGAAAATTAATTATTTTATTTTTAGTTTTATTTTTCAGGATTGAAAAAACTGCGTTTCCAAAGTTTTAATTTGTTTATTTCAAATGTTATTTCTCACGATTAAAACAAAAACTACGGATCATATAAAAAATGATCAATTACTTTGTGGCTTTTTTTAGGTTAAAAATGTTGTCTATTCATTCTCTTCGTAGCTTATGTCGATTGTCCAAAAATTTAATTTTTTTATTTTTAATATAAGAGGAAAGGTTTTTCCAAATTTTTAGACAAATTTGAGTCAGTTTAGAACATACGAGTAAATAGGAATTTCAGAAGTTTTGTAGAGATGAAAAATATTTTGAAACCTGGAAAGGTTTATGAAAATTTATAAAATATTTTTAAATTTCTTCCCAACTTCTGAAAGTCCTAAATATATATTTTAAACGGACTCTAGCTTGACCTAAAATTTTGTAAAATCCTGTGGTAAAAAAAAGAAAATGTTCTTTAAAAATTTCTAGATTCTTTTTCAATACAAATGAAATCTTCAAAAATCTTCTTAAATTTTCACAAGAATCTTACGAAAATTACTTAAAAAATAAACTGATAATACTGATTTCCTCGGTCTCTTTCGTATCGGTCAATAAAATTTAAAAACTCTTGAATTATAAACTTGAAAAATTAAATTTGAATTTCTTTTATTCAAATGCTTCATAATTTCAAAGTATGGAATGAAAACGGTTAACACTTTTTAATTAACAGAATCTTAACTAAATGCATTCATACTGCAAACTATCATTTTTTTAACGTTTATAATTTGTATAATTCAAAGATTCAGATTCAGTTAAAAAAATATAAATCCACGTTATAATTTTCAAAGCTGTGAATGGAAGAAAAGTCAATGAATTCATAAATTTTCCAAATTATATAATTTGAAGCATTTTTAGCTAGAAACATTAAATAGCTGAAGGATTGAAATTTTTTTTTTACTAAATACTTTTCAAATTCGAGTTTCAATTAGAATTTACATTATATTTTAAGTAGTTTCAAATGAAGATTTGTTATTGATTGAATTTCTGTTCAATTATTGTTAATACATAAAAATTTGTTTTTGCTTTGAAATATTTTTAAATATTCCCCTTAAATCTTTTGCCAAATAACAAATAATTTTTTGAGGAACATCAAGAACAAAGTTTTATTATCTTAAAACCTTTCAAAATCCTTTAAAAAATTCAACATTTTGTTTAACCTTTGTTGTGCACTGGGGGTAGGATATACCCCAACGTATTTTCAAACGCGTTTTTCTAATCCGTACAATGCGAATCGGGACCTGTGCTGCCGTCTACATGTAGTCTAGGAATAACATTTCAAGATCCCATACATAGTTTAGCCCGTCCGGCTTTTGTCTGCTCTTGGCAGAGGTGAAAAGTTGACGTTCGGAAATTCTGGGGTGTGAAATACCCCATGTGCACAGTACGTGTAATTTCATGAATAATTTCAACTTTTATTTTGTCGTTTTTTTGGCCTATTAGTGCGTAAATAGTGTGAATAATAGTGGAAAAGAGCTTGTTTTTTTCCTCTTTTATGAATACATATATTTGTAATGTCTGTAGATGACTTATAATTTGAGAAACCGCCCCATTCTAGAGCAGCTACATGTGGTGGACGAAGAATCCCACGGCTTCGATGATGTTGTAGATTGATATTTGTTCCTAAAATCTTGTAATTTTTTTTATATTTGTATAATTTCACATCATTTTGTGTGATAATGACTCAAAAATCTTCCAATGAAACGATTTTTTTTTAAAATAGACCCATATTTCTTATAATAATCAATACTTTCATTTTTGTTAAAATCGCGTGAATTCATATAGAAAAATAAATATTCTTTTTTCAACCCCGCCATAAACTAATATTTTTTCTTGAGAGTGTGGTACTTCAAGAAAATAGTCCCGCAAAATTTATTCAAAAATATTAAAAATTGAAATTTTTATGCATTTTTCAGTGAAAAAGTTCATTTTTCGTTGTTTTTTTTTTGTCAACATCATTTATAATTTTTGTACGTTACAAAATGTTAATGCCATATATTAGGCCTTATCTTAAAAGCTTTAAGCAATGGCCAGCAATTTTGTTTGAGTCAAAATAACGATTTGTACGTCTGCAATAAACGTTTGAAGTGACTGGGGTATGACATACCCCCTGTGCATAATACGTAATTTCAAAGAGGTGTGCACAACAAAGGTTAAAAAATCTTGATAAAAAACTACATTTAGTTTACAATTTTTTTTAAATCTTCAAATTTTCAATTATTTTGGAATCTATTTATTATTAAAAGTTAAAATATTTATTTTGTTAAAATATTAACTGTTACATAGTTCTTAAGGAATTCATTTTTCTGGTTGAAAAATCAACTACTTGGCTTAAAGTTGAACTACTTTGTAAAAAAAAAAAAATTCCTTGAAGATTTAGAATTTCAGTTGAAAATTCAACCATTTGTATGAAAATTAAACTATTTGGTTGAAAATTAACTTTCCTATTGAAAATTCATATTTTTGGCTGAAAATTAAATTATTTATTTGAAATGCAACTATTCAGTTGGAAATTTGTTTTTTCTTCGGTTAAAATTTAATTTTTTCATCTAAAAATATAGCTATTCCAGTTTTGGCAGGAAAATTCCCCTTCGTAAGTTGAAAATTCAACTATTTGGTAGAAACTTCATGTATTTTGTTAAACATTCGTCTATGTAGGTAGAAAATTTATCTCGGTTGTTGAAAATTCATCATTTTGGTTGATGATTGAACTATTTTATTAAAAATGTGTCTTTCTTAGTTGAATTCAACTGTTGAAAATTGTTTTTTTGAATTGAAAATTTAATTATTCCATTTTTGATCAAGAATTCATTAATTTTTTTATTTGAAAGTTCAACTCTTTCGTTGAATATCCATCTTTTTGATTGCAAATTAACTGCCTTGTTGAAAATTCTTCTTGTCACATTGAGAAGTCAACTGTTTTATAAAACATTTGACTTTTTAGCTTAAAAACTTAACTATTTTGTTGAAAATTAGTCTATTATAGTAAAAAGTTAATATTTTTTATTTAAAATTTATCTGTTTGGTTGAGAGTTCAACTATTTTATTAGAAATTCGTCTTTCTTCGTTGAATTAAATTTTTTGTTGTTAATAAATTTTTTAACTGCAAATCTAACTGTTCTATTTTTGGTTGAAAATTGATCTTTTTCAGTTCGAAATTGAACTGTTTGGTTGAAAATTCATGAATTTTGTTGAAAATTCGTCTTTTGATAGAAAATTAATCATCTTGGTTGAAAAATCATTTTTATAAGCTAAAAATTCATCTATTTGTTAAAAATTCAACCATTTTACTGGAAGTTCAATTATTTTATTGAAAATTCAACTATTTTGTTGAAGTTATCTTCTTTGGTCGAAAGTGAACTGTTTTGTTGAAAATTCTTCCTTTCGATTTAACATTCATCTTGTATGGTAGAAAGTCAGGTTTCTTGGTTGAAAATTCATCTCTCTTTTCTGAAAATGAACTTTTTTGAAAAAAAAAAATCAACTAAATGTAGATTTGTGCCGATTTTGAACACAAAATTTATAAGCCTTTTTAAAATTGTAAAAGGCTTCACAAGAATAAAAATATTTTCTTGAGACTCCTAGGACTATTGAAAATGATTTCTTATTTTGAAAAATTATTTCAAGAGAATACTTAAAAAGTTTGGAAAATATCTCAAAAGTTGTACAGAAACGATCTGGAAGATTCTAAGGATTTTTCTTAATTTTACAGGATTTTAATCATTTTAAAAGATATTTAGAAGTTCTAAAAACATGTTTGAATAAATTTTTAATTTGAAGAACTTTAAAACAGCAGGTAGATTTTTCAAGATTTTGAAACTAAATTTGAAAGCTTTCTAAGGATTCTTGAACTATTGAAAATAAAAATAATTTAACTTCTAATTCAGTAAGTTTTCAGGTAAAAAAATTGAATGTACAATTTTCAATGTTGCAAGCTTCAATTTGCTTAAAATAATTCAATTTTTTCAATTCATTGATTGATTCTTCAAATTTGGTTTTAGAAATGATAGCGTGGTTTTATATTTTTTAACAAGAAATCTTTCAACTTTAAATTAAATATGTTTTGAGCTTCAATTAATAATGTTTAAAATGCAAAAGAGTTCAACTTGTAATGGCCGAAAATAATTTGTGTGAGCCGGAACAAAATAGATGAATCCCAAAAATAATTCTTGCCTGAAAATGGATGAAACCCCTGTAAACAATTGAAACCTACAAACACATTTGCAGCTTTCACGTAGTTTTCGACTGTTTTGCAGCGTTTTTATTTAATTTCTGATCAACATTATCCTTCAAATTTACTGTGCATATAATTCAATTTCAACATTATTTATTGATTGTGAATAATTTAAATATATTTCATTAATTGCATATAACAGAATTGGCAAATTTATGTCTATGTGTAGTTTAATTTTATCTTTATCAATTGATAGAAAACGTTTGATATGTATTGTATTTACATTAAATATATATTGTGGTAGAATATAATCTGTGAATATTAAAAACGTATTTTATCATTTTTATATATCATTGATAAACAATAAAATATCATTGAATCGTTCTCGTGATTTCATTTACTTTCAATAAAAAATAATTCACTAAAATGTTATAATTATTTTTTTACTGCAAGATACCCTGATAAAGAACAAGAAAATAATCTACGAAATAGATACAGAAAATAGGTGGTCAACTAATTTTGTAACAAATTTTTTAACAAAATGTCCTACTTTTTGGTCAAAAGACAAAATTTACCTTCTTCTCATACAATTTTCTGGAAAATATGCTAATTTAAATAAGGAATTAAATATATTAATTATATTTCATTGCATGTGTCAGCAAATAAACATTTTTTTAAATTGATAATCCAAAAAAGAATTTAATGTTGTTCTTGTTTTGGGGGAGTCACCATAACAGTGAGCTGTTAGAAAAATAGAATGTTGTTTTTGTTGATTTGACTTTACAGTATTTTTTTGTTCGAACTATACACATTCTTTCGTCAGTACACATTTACTTCCTATGTATATCTGATGATAAAACTTGTTATTTTGATTTTGAAAAAGTTGGTCTCTTTATTGATGAAAGTCATTCTGCTTGCTATTTTTCATCATACTTCCGCGTTTTATTTCCGCCAGCACTGTGATAAACAGATTTATAAATGAAAATATCTTAAAAAATAAATTCATCCATCCAGTATATTATACACGTATAATATCTAAACACATTTACTTCCTATGCTTTAGTGATGCATATTTATTTAAATTTTTCAAAAATCTCTTCAGATTAAATAAAAACCTTGAACGCCATACTTGTCACATCGAGACGAACGATCACTCAGTCGAGATGATCGTCTCGTCTCGAGCGACTTTTTTTATTGCAAATTCTTGATCTCCATTACATTTTAGTTCCATCTATGTTTTAAGCAAATCTCGATTTTGTCCAAAAATGTTCGACATGCATCACTACTATATATATCTGATGATAAAACTTCTTATTTTGGTTTTTGTAAATGTTTTTCTATTTATTGATGAAAATCATTCTGCTCTATATTTTTCATTATGCTTCCGCCTTTTATTTTTACCAGCACTGTGATAAACAGTTTCATAAATGAAAATATCTTGGAAAATAAATCCACTCATCTAATATGCCTTGTAATAAACAATGACATTAACAATTACATACGTGATATAGCGAATACTATGTTTTGGTACAAAAAAATATCGCAGCGTATTCAGTATATTGTACACACGTATACTATCTGAACACGTTTACTTCCTATGTATATCTGATGATAAGACTTGTTATTTTGATTTCTAAATGTTGGTCCCTTTATTGATGAAATTCATTCTGCTCTATATTTTTCATCATGCTTCCGCGTTTTATTTTCGCCAGCACTGTGATAAACAGGTTTCTAATTGAAAATATCTTAGAAGAATTCAACCACCCATCCAATATGTCTTGTAAAAAACAATGACATTAACAATTACACACGTGATATAGCGAATAGTATATATACCAAAGCATATTGCAGGGTATTCAGTATTCAGTATATTATCGACAACTTTTTTGTACGACACAGTTTCCTCTATTTGGAAAATATGAAGATTGCCACTTCTGTTGTGTGGACAGCTTTAGCGATCCTTCTTAATTCTATCGGTAATGTAACATTATCTTACATATCCAGCTTAAGTGCATTTTTTAATTGCATTGTATTATTTCCTCGATTATTTCCTATTCAGAATTATTACAATTAAAATAATGTACATATGACACTTTTCTACACACTAGAACTACCCATACTATTGGCGCAAAAATTATAGACACCTGCCTTTGAAGCTTAATAACTCACACTGATAGAAATCAATAATAGGTGGTACAACAATATTTATGATTAGATGAACCCTATTTTATTGCTGGTATAGATACGGCCATACAAGATGTCTGTTTTGGCAATCCGATTCTTGTTGCTTATGAAGGCAGACGCGCAGGCGCGAGCGAGATGCGCCTGTTGTAAACAAAACAAACCGAGTCGGGTAAATCATTCATGCAAAGGGTTTTGCTAAACGTGAACATTTTAAAGATATTTGACTCAGGTAATTGTTTATAGAATTACACATTTTATATAATAGCAAAACACATATATTGCAGCTTTGTACCACAAATATAAATAAGTTGTATTTACCGTATTTCAGCAAGTGCATTTCATACTCTTTGTGATGGAATTACACGTATTATATTATAAATATACTCATCATTTTTCAGCCTACGATTGTATGGTTAAATCAGCGTCACGATTTCTATCAGTGCAGCCAAAAAAATGCTAGAGTAATAAGTAAACTGTCATTTGAAAGCTGAAAGTGTTCCACGTAAATGAGCTTGAAGACGTTGATGTGAAAAATTTCTTGTGCTTTGCAAACTGAAAAATGTAAAAGAAAAGTAAGGAATTTCGGGCACATTTAATAAGAGAAATAATAAAAATTGTTCCTTAAAATTACAAAAATGTACAACTATACTATCTTCAGTTCTACTGAAGATATTAAAGCGATTCAAACTCCAAACTGTAACGGATAGGCTCTGTAATTATTGACAATCTCTCAGAAGGATGTGATTGTTTTATTTTTTGTGGAAATCGCGATATTTTCAGACATTTTTTTCTTGTTGTAAAGCAAGTGTCAGAAAACAGCGGGGGTGCCTCTTTTTCTGCTGACCGCTGATGCCTTTCATTGATCCGTGTTTCTGAACTCTTGCCCAGACACTGACGTTTCTTCTGACTGACAGCAAAAAAAGTGCTTACTTACACTTACTTACACTTACTTTCCAACAACAAAAAAATCTCAGAAAATATCGCGATTTCCACCATAAATGAAATAATCGCATCCTTCCGGGAAATCGTAAATAATTACAGAGCCTATCCGTTACAATTTGAAGTTTGAATCGCTTTAATATCTTCATTAGAACTGAAGATAGTATAGTTGTACATTTTTGTAATTTTGAGCAACCATTTTTATTATTTCTCCAATTTGTCAGCTGCAATTTGTTCACAAATGTTTTTCTCATATTGATGAATTTTTTCGAATTTATCCCATTGCCTCTTGTATAAGAAATAATGCTCTAAACTTGACTCTTCTTGAATGTGCCCGAAATTTCTTGCTTTTCTTTACATTTTTCAGTCTGCAAAGCACAAAAATTTTTTCACGCTAACTTCTTCAAGCTCATTTACGTGGAGCACTTTCATCTTTCAAATGACTATTTACTGATTACTCCAGCATTTTTTTTTTTGACTGAGCTGTTAAGCTTCAAAGGTAGATGCCTATAATTTTTGCGCCGATAGTAGATTCGTATTTTTGTAGTGTTAGTATCTAGAACAAAAGCCCATATCTTAGCGTCAGACTTCAACAAAGCACTGTGTGTGTCTGACGGAAAAAAAGTTTTGTTAAAAACTGTAATTTCCACAAATATCTACAAAATGATGTGGAATACGTTAAGATTAGTTCACTTGTTTATTTGGAAAAAACCGTCCCAAATTGCCCTTTTTCGAATATGCAATTATTTTTGCAATAATCATCAGTCAAGAAGTTTCAAACTTTCAGAAAATATACAGCTTGCAACTTAAAAAGTATGCAAATTTTCAGCCCAAAATAAGTATTAGTTTTCATAAAGACTCGCTTGTTATTGAAAGTGGACTATTTTTCAACGTTATTTCTGCACCTTTGGCCGATAAGATATTAACTTGGGTGAATGTCTTCTAGAGGAGTTGTGCTATCTAGTACACTCAGCGGTGAAACGAGTTTTTATCATTGACTTGTATAAAAGTGGATACAGAAAAATTTATGTTTCTTCCTCATAAACAAATGAAATAACTCCGTCAATTTTTACTTTATGAAATCAGGATGAAACCCGTTTGATGGGATTTTCAAAAAAAAAGTTTCGTACTATAAGAGGGGGGGGGGGGGGAGATGATGTTGTTTTAGCAATTACTTCTACTGCAATTTTAAAATACAATGCTGAAATTTACATGAAGTACAGCATAAAAGCTTTACTTTTTGTCATAAAATTTAAGAGGCAATACATTCATATTTTATTGTAAGTCATGGTGACTGATTGTGGGAAAAGCATTGACGTAGTCTGCGGTGGCAGAGTGGGAACAAAGTTTGAATATCATCTGCAACCAATTACCGTATTGAGATTTTTTTATTTCAATTTGGGCTAGATTTCCATGCTTGTTACAAATCTGTTGTGGAATTCTTAAAAAATTATATCTACTACCAGGAACGTACAACTATTTTATTCATCTTTTTAATTTTGCCAACAATTTATTATTGATTGAATTGGCTGTAAAGTGTACCTTATTATTCAGAAAATCTACGTTTGAAAAATTACCTTAGCGGAAAATATTCATAAATTAAAAAAAAAATTCTCATAATAAAGCTAAATTTATGTTTCTTTCTTTTAATCCTGAAAAATGAAGTCATTATGGGCAAAAAAGGGCTGCAGATATTCAATAAAGATAAAAACAAAATAAGAATGCATTTCCTCGTGAATTTTATAACAAACAATACAGCTCTTATTCTGTGTTCAATATAAATTTCTGCTTAGTATGTTCGAAATTCCGATTCCATAAAGTGAAAATTGAGTGACTTATTTTGTTTGTTTATGAGGATAAAACAAACTATCTTTTTGAAGCCACTTTCATAAAATTTATTGTCAAAAACTCATCTAATAGCGCTAATTGTTCTTGATAGCACAACCTTTTGTAGAGGACAATCACCCATTTTAGTTAATATCCTGTCGGTCAAACGTCTAGATATTGCGTTTAGAAATAGTCTCTTTTTGAATGACAAATGAGTTTTTATGAAAACTAATACTGACTTTGGTCTGAAGTTTTTCGCACTTTTTAAGAGTGTCAAGGTGCATATTTTCTGAAAGCTTGAAACTTGTTGTTTGATTATTGCAAAAACAATTGCATATTTTAAAAACGGCAATTTTTGAAGATTTTTTTGTTTTTTCAATTAAACGAATAAACGTGTCTCAACTTATATAGGTTATATAGGTTCATTGCAATCAATAAAAAACCTGTTTTTGTTATCTTCAACGATTGTTTACACACACAGTGTTTCCTAGGAGTCCGGCACTAAGATATGGGAATTTGTTCTAGATACGAGGAAAATTGAGGGAGTATAGGAGTAGGAAAACTAATGAACAGTAAATATTAAGATTAGCTATTGTTTTCTTTTGCACAACTGTTAAGGTTTATTTTAAATCTTGTTTGGTGCAGTTTCGTTGGTTAAAACGAATTTTCTAGAACCCGAACAAGATTTATGAAAATTTTCACATAAATATATTTCTCATCCTGCAGAATGATTTTTGTAAGAATTTTCGTATTTGTGAGAGAAAGCTAACAAAACAGTATTTATATCACACATTTCAACAAAAAAATTCCTAACGTAAGATAATTGAAACACTGATGACTATTAATCATAATTAAGAATTTTTCGGCTGTGCATTAGGGTGTATCCAATGAAAAAAAAACATCTTTCAATTATGGGGTCACACCCCGTTAATTTGTTAATTTGAAAATTTTGGTGAATTTCACAGCGTAATCCAAAAGAGAACATTTAACCTCGCCAAATTCGGAAAAAACTTAGATATCTCAAATAAGTGAAAAGTCATAAAGGTTATTTCCTTTAAGAAATAATATATTTGAGAGGCAAATAATTCTGTGACTTGAAATGACACTGCCTGAATGATTTAAAATGAAATTGTTCAGTATATTTATATAAAAAATTATGACCTTCACTATTTTTTTACTGAATACACTTGGAAAAACGTATGCTCTTGGCAATTGTTTCTGTAATAATTGTTTTGGAAGATTAAAAAATGCTGAATGTGGAGTGTTCTAAAAACCCATTATTTGTTTGAGAATACGCCTCCCCTCCCCCTAAACTTGTTCCATTTTTTGAAATAATAAATCCGTAATTTTGTTATATTCAATGAAAAAGTTTAAGCTGCTTAAAAGAACTCGGGGTGTCGCCAGGTGTCGCCAGGTGTCGCCTCACCGCATAATCTAAGGGTAATCATACCGGCCTCGATATAAAGTTTTTTTATGGAAAATATTCTTGTTATTTTTTTGCAATTGGAAATGTAGTGTTTTTTGCGCCTGTAAAATGTAAATGTAAAAATGCAAAGTATTTGACTCTAGTGACCGAATCCATTTCAAATCTCTCGGGGACGAAATATGTTGTTTCTTAGAGGAAATAAGGCGATACGTATTTTCCGATTTGCAAAAAATATTTTTTCTAAAAAGTTATGCGTATTTGAATTTTGTGCTTTGTTTTCCAAAAACCCTGATTTTTCTTCTTTAAACCTGTATAACTTTAGACCTAATTGAGATATTCATTATTTCCTTTTTGATTCCAATAGCGATCTTTGTCTTCTTTCAAAATCAACCAGAAAATTTAAATTATAGCGGTTTTTCTGAAAAATTAAAAATCGGTTTTCTCAAAAAACCCACCTTTAAATTTTCTGCCAATTTTTTTTCAAACTTTTAATTTGATAATGAAGTTATTTTGTGAGTCTGATGCTTGCTAAATAACTTTTGTGGCCAGGAGAATTCTTTTTTCTTAATTATTTTCTCTGAAAAGATATTCTCTTTTCGCTCCACTGGGAGTCAAACCACAGAACTTCTGATTTTCGGTCAGGTGCTTTCCCATCAAGCTACTAGAGAGATCGAGAGAAGAAACATTTTTCAGAAATACACGCATTATTATGCTAGATGATACAAATCAAAATTTTCAAGGAATCTGTATTATCATCAGAGAATAACATAAATTTTTAACGTCTTTTTCAGACTAGATGGAGCTATGAATTAAAAATTATTTTAATTAATTTTTTCTGAAAAAGATCTTCTCCTTTCGCTTCTTTCTATAAGAAAAAATGTTGAGATGGAAGTTTGCACGTCGAAAAAAGTTCTGTGAAAAATGTCTGTTGTTCTTTTGCGATATCTTTCATTATTATGGAAAAAACCCGACCTTTTTTCTTCTTCCAAATATTTTTGAAAAGTTTCCAGTAATAAAAGAAAGCATCTTATCAGGATCATGCGAGCTGAACCGTTTTTGAAGAGAGGAAAACTTTTTTTTTCTAAAAATTTAATTTTTGAATTTTTCTCGTAAACTGTGAAAGATATCGCAAAAGAGCAGGATACATTTTTTAATTTTTATAGAACTTTTTTCGGTATGCAAACTTTTATCTTAACATTTTTTCGTATCCGTCATTGTTTCCAACTTGCTCAATAACGAAAGTTATTGAGCAAGCACCAAACTTCCAAGATATCTTCATTGTCAAAGTACACATTCAAGAAAAATTGACAAAAAATTTAAAGGTGGGCTTTTCGAGAAGATCGATTTTTTATTTTTTCAAAAAAACGGCTAGCATTTTGATTTTCTGGTTCAATTGGGCTGATCTTGAATCAACATAATAAGTACACTTGAATAATTTATATTGTGTCGGAGTATAAAAAAATCGTTTATAATTTTAAAAATTATTTTATGAATAAATGTAATTTTTTGTTATTTGGAATAATTAGTATTTAAAATTAATAGTGTTCGTGTAGAATATGATAAATTAATATAAGATTATGTAATTTCAAAATAGCTGCTATCTTGAAATTTTTTAAACAATCTTTTCAAATAAATACACAGTTTAGTAATCTCTGAATCAATAAGCTCAATCGTTTTCGCAAAATAGACTGAAAACGTATTTTTAATAACTCCTTGTTATTATTTTTTTTAACTACAAAATTCTGTATTTATTGCAAAAAATTATTGTAAGAGCTCTGTCCGGAAAGTATCCGACCGTTTAATGTGCCAGAAGTAGGAGTTTATTCTGACCAATTGCGAAGACATACCCTTTGAAGTGTGTACTACTCTTTCGAAGCCAAAACTTTGTTTGAGCGTTCCTCCAACTTCCGGAAGCACTGCTCTCAAAATGAGTCGGGTTTTAGCCACATCCATAATGCGTCTAAAAACATGCATTGTTTAATGTAGAATTTCAACCACATAATCTGAAGGCAATTTTACTGAAGGGGGCATACTGATTTTTTCGGAAAATGCTCTTGTTGTTGTTTTTCTTTTGTAATTGAAAATTGAGAGTTTATTGGCGCCGGTGTAATTTCAAGTCAAATAAAATCGGCCAGTACCGCATCTTTATTGCTTATAGAAAGATATAATATAATCAAAATAAATAATAATAACATATAATTATTATTTTTCGAAAATATATATAATATAATATCCTCGTTTGTGGCGGTAAGAAAGTTATGTTTTTCATAACCTACCATCAAAATTTAGTACCGTGTTTAAAATTACATATTACTTTAATGTAAATATTAACATCACTACTTTTTTCCTCGACTTGAGAAGGATACCAAGTTAACCCTTTTTTAGTAGTTTATAGTAATAAGTTAAGTTACGCATCATGTGGTGACGAGAGTGAGAAGTTCGGAATCAATTTTTCGCAATCAGCTATGTATCTTTTTACTAGGTTGTTACAATTCTGTATATCAGATGTTTTTTCTGAGTACATCCAAAGTACATTTAAATAATTCAATCAATGAAATAATAATGAAATAATAATTGATTTTTATTCACATACCAATAAGAATATCAATGTTATAACTAAGTACTTAGCTCATTTTTTGAAATTAAATTAACATGGACATTTTTATTTGCATAATATTTAAGAATTTTCAAAAGATAACGGAAGGGAATGAATCATCATACTTCATTGATTAATTTGTATAATTATTGTATTTTTATATTGCCCGGGCAATATTACAAGAAGCCGCTACAAACAAATGAGTTTTCACAAAATCGAGCCCAACTAGTGTCAGAATTTTCGCTAAAACAATTGTAAAATATATACCTTCCATACATAACATTGTTCATTCTTGATAAACTCTCTTGCTTCATTTCTTATAACAGTTATCATAAATAAAAACCCTCAATGATCAGAATTGATTTTTTTGCCATTTTTTTTTATTAATCTCTGATACAAGATTAAACTTTTTTCTCTGGTGACAATTTCTTTGTTGACAAGCCTTTATTTATTCACACCCTTATAAACAATATATTTTTCATAAATCTGCGCTCCTCTACAAGCCAGAGTTTTTAAGTTGTTCGCTATAACCTTCTTTTATGAAGGTTAAGTTTACCGTAAACAGTGTAATTATCTCTGTTAGCATTTTCAATACCTGTCCCTCATTGTTTATAACTACTGTTATTAAGAAAAACCTTCAATTAGGAAAATAGATTTTTTCAAATTGTTAAATTAATTCATGACACCAAATAAAACAAATGCATTTCCAAGTTACAGATTTTGGCCGATATGGCCTCATAAAAGAACATATTTTCAAAATAAACATGCCACATTCTTCAGGAAAGTTATATATAAGTTATATAATTATATATATATATATCATGTTTCATTATTTATTATTATACCCTTCTGTGATTGTTATTTCTTAACAACAATTATCTCGTAAACCGTAAGAGATAGGTAAAAATGGATGTCATTTTTTAGTTTTAATTACGGTTTACGTGATATTTATTAATAATAATAATAATAATAACAGTAATTTTATGTTTGGAACATTCCTGGAACGTTCCCACGCCGCGGACATTTTACACGTTCCGGGAACGTTCCAGGACGACGACGCGGTACTTGCAGATTTTATGCGACTTGAAACTACACATGGTGACTGCAGCCCGGCATATTGTGTTGGTTAGCGCGTTGCATTTCACAGGCGCAAAAAACGCAGAATTTTCAATCACAAAAAAAAACAAAAAAAAACAAGAACGTTTTCCGAAAAAATCGCTATGCTCCCTCCACTTAAATTGCCTTTAGATTATGTGGTTAAAATGTTACATTAAAGAATGCATTTTTATAGACAACTTATGGATGTGGCTATAGCCACATTATATATATATATATATATATATATATATATATATATATAATTATTATAATTATATGTAATGTCATACAATAATATAAAAATATAATATAATATATGGCTGTGTCTAGTCGTTTTGAATTGAACTGTCGAGCGATTTTTGTACCAACACCGAGACCAAAAGGTTCTTGGTGGCACGCTTTACCGCGGCTTAAATGTTTTGTTTAACGAAGTGTATCGTCGTCCCGAATTTCGGGATGACTAGCCCGTTTTCAACATTTGGCTAGTTGTCCCGAAATTCGGGATGACTAGCCCATTTTCAGCATTTGGCTAGTCGTCCCGAAAATTATGTATTTTTTTTTATTTCTCTCCTTTTGAGTATGCCGAAGATTAACAAAACTGCTATTCATCCCTAATTAAAAATAAATGTTGAAAAACGGATAAAACTAAGAGTTAGGTTATATTTTATAAAGTGTAGTCTTTTAAGCTTCAACGTATCCAAATTATGTTATGTATTTGCACTGTGTCACCGCAGTCTCAAGGTCGTTCGAGACTTTCCTATGATTTCCGCGCTCTGATTGGACCTACCTTTGATGTGATCTAGACTCTAGACTAGATACACTTGTTGCCTTTGTATTTAGAATCAATCATTCATTTGTAAATAGTAAAATCCAATAATTATTCACTCGCGCACTCTAAAACACTTTTTTGTGATCCAAAAATTAACTTAAATAATTCTACAATGATGATTTATCATAAAAAATTTATTTAAACATTTAATAATTCCAAAAAAGCGCGTTATTTACTGCCAATGAGACTGCCGATGCGACGCATGCGCAGTACAGTTGGGAAGCCGAATTGAGAGCTCTGCACCTTTATTCGGGTTTTCGTTCGATTTTGCGTGTTATTGCGCGTTGGTTAACGATCACGT